>PITA01025533.1:0-24190 GCA_004023965.1 Spilogale gracilis
TTAAAAGGATTATATGTCATGATAAATTGGGATTCACAGATAATTCAACATATAAAATCAGTAAATGTGCTATGCCCCATTAAGAGAATAAGGGATAAAAATTATATGATCATCTCAATAGATGTAGACAAAATTCAATACACTTTCATAAGGTTTTAGCAAACCGGGGAGGAAATTATCTCAAAACTATAAAGGCTGTATGTGACAAGCCCACAGCTACCATCATACTCAGTGGTGAAATAGTAAAAGCTTTCCTGTAAACTAAGGAATAAGTCAAGGATACCCATTTTCACCCCTTGTATTTAACATACTACTCTAAGTTCTAGCCTGAGCAAATAAATAAATGGTGTTCAAATAAGAAAGTAAGAAGTAAAGTTATCTTTTCTTACAGATGACATGATCTTATATGTAGAAGCCCCCAAAGATGCTAAAACTTTTAGAACTAGTAAACAAATTCAATAAAGTTGCAGTGTACAAAATCAAACATGCAAAAATCAGTTGTATTTCTATATACTCAAGATGAACTATCCTAAAAGGAAGTATCTTTTACTATAACATCACAAAAAAATAAAATACTTGAGAATAAACTTAACCAAGGAGGTGAAAGACCTGTGCACTGAAAAGTATAGTTAAGGAAGAAACAAATAAATAAATAAAAAGCCATCCCATTCCATGTTCATGGGTTGAAAGATTTAATATTGTTAAACTGTTGATACTTCCCAGAGTGATCTACAGATTCAATGCAGTTCCTATCAAAATACCAGTATTTTTTACAGAAACAGAAAAAAAATCCTAAAATTCATATGAAACCAAAAAAAGTCCCAAACAGCTAAAATAATCTTTAGAAATAAGAACAAAGTTGGAAATATAACATTTCCTGATTTCACAATTTATTAGAAATGTATAAGGGATGCCTGACTCAGTCAGATAAGTGTCTGCCTTCAGCTCAGGTCATCATCCCAGAGTCTGGGGTTGAGTTCCACATCCAGCTCCTTGCACAACAGGAAGCCTGCTTTTCCCTCTGCCTGCTGGTTCCCCCTGCCTGTGTCCTCTCTCTGACAAATAAAATCTTAAGGAAGGAAGGAAGGAAGGAAGGAAGGAAGGAAGGAAGGAAGGAGGAAGGAAGGAAAAAAGGGAGAGAGGGAAAAGGAAAGAAAGAAAGAAAGAAAGAAAGAAAGAAAGAAAGAAAGAAAGAAAGAAAGAAAGAGAAAGAAAGAAAGAAAGGCAAGCTATCAAATTAAGGCAGTGTACTGTTGTCATAAAAACAGACATATAGACCAACAGAACAAAATAGAGACTACAGAAATAAGCCCATACACATATGGTCAAGTGAACTTCAACAAAGATACAAGATTTCATGATGGAGAAAGGATAGTCTCTTCAACAATTAGGATTATTAGGGAAACTGGAGTATCGATTTGCAAAAGAATGAATTAGACCCTTATATTACACCATACACAAAAAATCTACTCAAAATGGATTAAGGGCTTAAATGTAAGACCTGAAGCTGTAAAACTCCTAAAGGGAAACATAAGGGAAAAGCATTGATCTTGGCAGTGGTTTCTTGGATATGACACCAAAAGTACAGGAGACAAAAGCAAAATGTAAACAAGTGGGAGTACATCAAACTAAAAATCTTCTGCACAGCAAAAGAATAACAGAGTGAAAAGGCAACCTATGGAATAGGAGAAAATTTTGTAAATCAAATATCTAATAAGGGATTAATATTCAAAATAAATAAGAACTTATACAACTTGATAACAAAAACAAAACAAAAAACCTTGCTTTAAAAACAGGAAAAGAAATAAACCCATCTCCAAAGAAGACATAAAAATAGCAAACAAACATATAAAAAGATGCTCAGTATCATCAGGAAAATGCAAACCAAAAACCATAATAGATCACCTCACAACCATTAGCATGGTCACAACAAAAAAAGAAAATCTGAGAAGATGTGCTGACAAGGATGCGAGTAATTGGAACCCTCATGCACTATCTATAGGGATGTAAAATGGGGTAGCCACTCTGGAAAAGAAGATGTGGTACATATATATACATAACGGAATATTACTCAACCAGCAGAAAGGATAAATACTTACCATTTACATTGATGCGGATTGAACTCAGTGAAATAAGTCAACTGGAGAAAGACAATTATCATACAGTTTCACTCATGTGGAATACAAAAAACAATGCAGGGAATCTTAAAGGAAGGGAGGGAAACTGAATGGGAAGAAATCAGAGAGGAAGGGAAGCCATGAGAGACTCTTAACTCTGGGAAACAAACTGAGGGTTGCCGGAGGGGAGGGGTGGGCATTATGGAGGGGACTTGATGTAATGAGCACTGGGTGTTATATACAACTGTTGAATTATTGAACACTACATCTGAAACTAATGATGTATTATATGTTGGCTAATTGAATTTAAATAAATTAAACCACACACAATATGGAGATTTCTCAAAAGATAAAAATAGAGGTACTATATGATCAGAAATTCCACTTCTGGGTATATATGTAGAATAATTGAAATCAGGATCTCAGGTACATTGTAACATTATTCACAGTACCCAAGAAGTGGAAGCACCTTAATGTCAAGTGGTATATGGAGAGATGGATAAAGAAAACATGGCATATACATACAATGGAATATTATTCAGTCTTTAAGAAAAGAAGGAAATCCTGTCATATGTGACAATATGGATGAAACTTGAGGACATCATGTTAAATGAAATAAATCACAGAAGGAGAAATATTGCATGATTTATATGGGGTATTTGAAATAGCCAAACTCAGAAGGAAAGAGTGGAATGGTGGTTGGCAGGATATAGGTGGCAGGAGAGGGAAATAGAGTTTGCTATTCAATGGGTATAAAGTTTCAGTTATGCAAGATGAATTAAGTTCTAGAGATCTCTTGTAAAACATGAAGCCTATAGTTAATAATATTGTATTGCAAAATAAAAAATTTCTTGAGAGGATAGATCTACTGCTAAATGTTCTATCACAATTAAAAAAAAAAGACATCATCAAATTCAACAGTCAAGCTTCAAAAATATATGGTGCCAGGCTATGAACAAAATATGGAACACACTGATTCTTCTTCTTTTTTTTTTTTTAAGATTTTATTTATTTGACAGAGAAAGACAGCAAGAGAGGGAACACAAGCGGGGGTGGAGGGCATGAGAAAGGAAAAAGCAGGCTTCCTGCCAAGCAGGGAGACCAGTGTATGGCTTGATCCCACAATCCTGGGATCATGACTAGAGCTGAAGGCAGGTGTTTAACAACTGAGCCACCCAGGTGCCCCAACACTGATTATTCTATGTCATGATGACTTTCAGTGTTTTAAGGAAAGAATTGATTAACACACAAAAAATTTTACATCTTTCTCAGGAAACTAGATTTTTGTGGTAGACAATGAGAGTATTACAGTTTAGGATCACTTTGCAAAACCTTACTAACAAGTATATTGCTCAGTTTGATGCTTATTGTTGGTTAGAGGAAGAAGAAGAGCAAAAAATATCTGATGCCAAGTTCTTAAAGGAGAACTTAGATGATGAATCCAAAATAATTGCTATTGCATAAGAGAACAATCACAACATGAACAGAAGCTTCACATTAGACAATGCAGCCTCATTATTAGGAGCTGTATATTCATTAGCAAGGAGTCCAAATAATCGTCTATTTTGAGTTTTCACTTGATTTTTAATTCTATTGCTTCATTGCCTCTGGGCAATATTTTACAACATACCATGTTTAGAGATTCTGATTTCCAAGAGAAGACTCTCCATCCATTTCCTGGATTTGCTCATAGATAAATCTCAGGCATTAACTCTTCACTCACTCCTTCACCATCTCACCCTTGCTTTCTTCTTCCATAACTAAACAGCAGAGACTTCCATTTTCTTCCTCTTGCCACCAAATCTCCCTCAGGTAACTTTTCTGATATGAATAACCATGTATTAATTTGTTGCCTTGTTTGCTTACTTTATTTTCAAAGTGTTAATTGCATTTATTTTGTATTTGATCATATTTTACATTATTTATTTGCATTGTGATATTTGTGAGAGAAAGGAGGAAAAGGTAATTTGTATATAAGGCTGTGATTTTTTTTTTTTTTAAGGTTTTAGTTATTTTGACAGAGAGAAACACAGCCAGAGAGGGAACACAAGCAGGGGGAGTGAGAGAGGGAGAAGCAGGCCTCCTGCCGAGCAGGGAGCCCGATGTGGGACTCAATCCCTGGTCTCCAGGATCATGACCTGAGCCGAAGGCAGTCATTTAACCAACTGAGCCACCCAGGCGCCCCTATAAGGCTGTGCTTTATCATTGCATATTGAACACAGACATACCTATCAATCAGTTTTTAGTATCAAGTAAGTAAATAATTGTTTTACATACTTTTTCTTATGCAGGACACTTGTAATATTGTTATACAAATTTATTTGTACATTGTAGAAATTTCCGGGGGAATTAGATGTGCTTTGTCAATAAGCTGTGGGTACATTGTAATTGTATCTATTTAAACAAACAAACAAAAAAACCAAACAAGAATCCTGTAGGCATAAGTAAATGTTTTGGGACTTATTAGTATGAGAGTTCAGAAAAAATTTTTCATGTTCATGATTTTTATTTTTCCTTGTTTATGTTCTCAGAGTGATTATAAGTAAACTCCTTAAAATGAAAAGGATCTATGCCTTGCTGAATGAGGAAAGGACTTAGAGTAAAAGGGTAGTATCACACAGGATTTTTCTGAGGAACCAATGAATAATTTCTCATGAAAAATAATATGTGAATATAAATTATAAAATGTATTTTTTTCTACCTAATTCTGGAAATCCTCCAATTAATAGGAAATTTGAAATGAAGGAGCAACGTATTGACTTACTTTAAGTTAGAATTGTTTGTAATTAAAACATTGTCAATACAGGTCATGATTCTCACCATAAGTCAGTTCACTGAGTTGGCAAACTACAACACATGGGTCAAATTAAGTCCACCAACATTTTTTTTTTTAAGATTTTATTTATTTGACAGAGAGAAAGACAGCCAGAGAGGGAACAGAAGCAGGGGGAGTGAAAGAGGGAGAAGCAGGCTTCCCGCCAAGCAGGGAGTCCCATGTGGGGCTCAATCCTGGATCTCTGGGAATCATAACCTGAGCCAAAGGCAGTCACTCAACCAACTGAGCCACCCAGGTGCCCCAGTCCACCAACATTTTTGTAAATAGAGTTTTATTGGAGCACAGCCATACTCATTCATACAGAAAGTATGTATGGCTTCTTTCGTATTCCCAAAGCAGAATTTGTTGGTAGTCACAATAGAGTCCTTATGACTCACAAACCTAAAATATTTGCTATCTAGTTCTTTTCTAGAAAATAATTGCCTAGTGGGAGGTCCAAGATGAGAGAGTAGTAGGAGACCTTAGTAATGTCTGGTACCAGAATTCAGCTAGATATTTATCAAACCATTCTGAACATCTGTGAATTCAACCAGGGATTGAAGATAAGAATAGCTACAATTCTACAAATAGAAAAGCAACCACTTTCTCCAAGGTCTTTTCTGATTTGTTTAGTGTATGTTTCTCTGGGATTATTGTTGTCCTTTTATTTTTTATTCATTTGTTCATCTGTTCTTCTCTGGACAAAGTGACAAGGCAGAAAAACTCACCTCAAAAAAGAGAAGAGGAAGTACTGCATCTAGGGGACCTAATCAATATAGACATTAGTAAGATGTAAGAACTAGAATTCAGAATAATGATTATAAAGATACTATCTAGGCTTGAAAAAAGCATAGAAGACACTAGAGGATCCCTTTCTGAAGAAATCAAAGAACTAAAATTTAATCAAGTTGAAACCACAAAAGCTACTAATGAGATACAATCAGAAATG
Source organism: Spilogale gracilis (assembly GCA_004023965.1). Lineage (NCBI taxonomy): Eukaryota > Metazoa > Chordata > Mammalia > Carnivora > Mephitidae > Spilogale > Spilogale gracilis. The sequence continues at coordinate 5,882 of PITA01025533.1, forward strand.
AAGGCTCTAACTGCCTGGATAAATGGGGCAGAGGAGAGAATTCGTGATATAGAGGACAAAATGAAGGAGAATAAAGAAGCTGAGAAAAAGAGATAAACAACTACTGGATCATGGGGGAGAATTCAAGAGATAAGTAATGTCATAAAATGAAACAATATTAGAATAATTGGGATCCATAAAAGAGAGAGAGAGAGGCAGAAGGTATATTGAAGCAAATTATGCTGGAGACTTTTCCTAATCTGGGGAAGGAAACAGGCATCAAAATCCAGGAAACACAGAGAACCCCCCTCAAAATCAATAAAAATAGGTCAACACCCTGATATCTAATAGTAAAACTTACTTTTAAGTAAAACTTATCTCACAGACAAAGAGAAAATCCTGAAATCTCAGGACAAGAGGCCTATAACCTACAGGAGTAAAAGCATTAGATTGGCAACAGACCTACCCCCGGAAACCTGGCAGGTCAGAAAGGACTGGCATGATATAATCAGGTTATTTTTTTTTTTTAAGATTTTATTTATTTGACAGAGAAACACAGCCAGAGAGGGAACACAAGCAGGGGGAGTGAGAGAGGGAGAAGCAGGCTTCCCGCCGAGCAGGGACCCCCATGTGGGGCTCAATCCCGGGTCTCCGGGATCATGACCTGAGCTGAAGGCAGTCACTTAACCAACTGAGTCACCCAGGTGCCCCTAATCAGGTTATTAAACCTGAAAAATGTGCAAAACAGGAATACTTTACACAGCTAGGATATCAGTCAAAATAGAAGGAATGATAAAAAAAAAACAAAAACTTCCAAGATAAACAGAAACTAAAACAATTTGTGATCAACAAACCAGCCCTAAAAGAAATATTGGAAGGGGTCCCCTAAGCAAAGAGAGAGCCAAAAAGTAACATAAACCAGAAAGGAACAGAGACAACATACAGTAACAGTCACCTTACAGGCAATACAATGGCACTAAATTCATATCTTTCAATAGTTATCCTGAATGTAAATGGGCTAAATGCATCTGAATATATGGGCTAAATGCACTAATCAAAAGACAGCACATCAGACAGTGATATGCTCTCTGCAAAAGATTCATTTTAGACCCAAAGACACCTCCAGATTTAAAGAGAGGGGTGGAAAACCACTTAACATGCTAATGGACATTAAAAGAATACTGCGGTAGCAATCCTTATATCAGATAAATTAGATTTTAAGCCAAAGACTAAAAATAAGAGATGAGGAAGGACACTATATCATACTAAAGGGTCTATCCAACAGGAAGATCTAACAATTGTAAATATGTCCCTAACATGGAGGCAGCCAATTATATAAATCAATAATAACAAAATCAAAGAAACACATCGATAATAATACAGTAATGGTAGGGGACTTGAACACCCCCCTCACTGAAATGGGCAGATCATCTAAGCAAAAGGTCAACAAGGAAAGAAGGGCTTTGAATGACACACTGGACCAGATAACCTTCACAGATATATTCAGAACATTCCATCCCAAAGCAATAGAATACACATTCTTTTCAAGTGCACATGGAACATTCTCCAGAATAGATCATATCCTGCATCACAAATCAGGTCTCAACTAGTACCAAAAGATTGAGATCATTCCTGCATATTTTCAGATAAAAATGCTTTCAAACTGAAACTCAATCATAAGAGGAAAGTTGGAAAGAACTCAAATATATGGAAGCTAAAGAGCATCCTACTAAAGAATGAATGAGTCAACCAGGAAATTAAAGAAGAATGTTAAAAATTCATGGAAGCAAATGAAAATTAAAACACTACTGTTCAAAACCTTTGGGATGTAGCAAAGGCGGTCCTAAGAGGGAAGTATACAGCAATACAAACCTTTTACAAGAGTCAAGAAAAGTCTCAAATATAGATCCTAACCCTACACTTAACAGAACTGGAGAAAGAACAGCAAAGAAAGCCTAAAAGCCAGCAGGAGAAGAGAAATAATAGACTAGAGAAGAAATCAATGAAATAGAAACCAAAAGAACAGTCAAACACATCAACAAAACTAGGAGCTGTTTCTTTGAAAGATTTAATAATATTGATAAACTTCTGGCTAGACTTATCAAAAAGAAAAGAGAAAGGACCCAAATCAATAAAATCATGAATGAAAGAGGAGAGATCACAACCAACATTGAAGAAATAAAACAATTATAACAACATATTATGACCAACTGTATGCCAACAAATTAGACAATTTGGAAGAAATGGATGCATTCCTAGAGACATAAAACTACCAACACTGAACCATGAAGAAATAGAAAACCTGAACAGACCCATAACCAGCAAGGATATTGAAGCAATCATCAAAAATCTCCCAGCAAGCAAGAACCCAAGGTCAGATGGCTTCCCAGGGGAATTCTACCAAACATTTAAAGAAGAATGAATACCTATTCTTCTGAAGTTGTTCCAAAAAATAGAAATGGAAGGGAAACTTCCAAATTCATTTTATGAGGCCAGCATTACCTTGATCCCAAAACCAGACAAAGACCCCACCAAAAAAGAGAATTGCAGACCAATATGCCTGATGAACATGGATGCAAACATTCTCACCAAGATACTAGCCAATATAATACCACAGTTCACTGAAAAATTATTCACCATGACCAGGTGAGATTTATTCCTGAGCTGTAAGATTGGCTCAATATCCTCAAATCAATTTGATACACTACATAAATAAAAGAAAGGACAAGAACCACATGACCCTCTCAATAGATACAGAAAAAGCATTTGAAAAGGTATAGAATCTTTTCTTGATTAAAACTCTCCACACTGAGATAAAGGGTACATACTTCAATATCATAAAAGCCACCTATGAAAAACCCACAGAAAATATCAATCTCAGTGGGGAAGAACTGAGAGCTTTCCTCCCAAGGTCAGGAACATGGCAGGGATGTCCAGTATCACCACTGCTTTTCAACATAGTATTACAAGTCCTAGCCTCAGCAATTGGACTACAAAAAGAAATAAAAAGCATCTAAGTCTCCAAAGAAGTCAAACTCTCACTCTTTGCAGATGGCATGATGCTTTATGTGGAAAACCCAAAGACTCCATCCCAAAAGTACTAGAACTCATTTAAGAATTCAGTGAAGTGACAGGACATATATGAAAAAAATATTTGCAGCATCACTCTTCTTTTGCTTTTGCCTCTTTGAAATTTTATTAAAGGAAGAATTTCTCATCAACCACTGTCTCGGTGAGCAGGTGTGTCACCACACGCCTTCTCCTAAGTCATTTGGCATTTAAAACCTTAACTTTGTAGAAATAAAGCTATTACGGCTAAGTTTGTTGGAGTTTGTGTTTTGTTTGGAGTAGGAATTTCATTTTTTTCTTCATTTTTAAAATTGAAATATAATCAATACACAATGTTACATTAGTTTCAGGTATATAACATAACAATTTGACCTCTATACATTATGTTATGCTCACCACAAGTGTGGCTACTATAACTATATTCCCTATGCTTTATCTTTCATCCCCATGATTTATTCATCCCATAACCAGAAATTTTCTTAAGTGCAACTAAAATTACACCATGTCGACAACTTCACATTTTGCCTACTTTACATGGTTATTGTATATAAATATCTTTTCTTCAAAACTAAACTTCCTCAGCTCAGGATATTTGAAGATACTTCTTTGGAACCCTTAACAAAGCCTAGAACTAAGACTACCCTCACATACTTATAAAATTAGATAAAAAATATTGTAATATAACAGTATTTGAAATTATTATCCATGTGATTGAATAAATACAACTTCAAATCCAGATATTATTATCTGCTATATTGTGGAGACCAGGAAACTAATTACATACCTTTCTGTTAGTCATTTGAAGTTTCTGGTATTTCCAGTTCTGAGATAAATCAGTAAGAACTATTGTCATGAGCATATTTTCAAATCATCTCTCTAAATTTGTATTTTGGGGTCCTATGCTATATAAGATTCTATGATAAATCTTTTCATATGCATCATGTCATTGACTTATTCTCTTTTTTCTGATGGGAAGATAATGCCTATCACTGGAAGGAAACTATAAAGGTCTATGATTTGTCATATTTTGCAAAATAATACACACAAAGAATACACAATGAGAAAATTTCCCTTGAATTCTGATAATGTTTCTGAGTTAATCAGCTGTCTTTACATTTTAAGGATAGAAATCCAAGTCAAATTAGGGTAATTCAAATAATGGAAATGATTGAGTGATGTAAGTAGAAAGTTCAAGGTTACTTTACACATGTTTGTAACCAGTACCAACACACTAGGGAGACTTAGTTGGAGTCTTAGTTCTTAGTTGTAACCAGTACCAACACACTAGGGAGACTTAGTTGGAGTCTTAGTTGGAGACTTAGTTCTTAGTTGGCCTATGAATGTCTGCACATGACAATTAAATCATATTTTTGTTCAAGGAAGACCCAGTAACTAAGATTAACACAAGGCTACATACCCCTCAGATTATGAAATCAGGACTCTACTAGACATTTGTATGAGAAAAAGAGATCAAAATATCTAATATACAATGGCAATTCAGGAAATTTGGTGGAAAATGGACATTTTATTAAACTGCAGTATTGCTCATTAAGGGAAAAATAAAAACAATAATACCAGAAACTAACCTCTTTCCCCCAAATCTAATCTATCTCTAAAGGACCACATTTCTCTGGAAAGTAACTAGAAGTCCTTGAAAAATATCCTGAAGATGTGAGGCTTGTTGGAGAAATTACAGAGCAGGATTTTATTGAAGAATGACTCTTCCCAGTGTGCTGATGCTGGTGGCTTTATGGGTTTAACAGGGTACCCTAGCCCTGCAGGGTAAAGTACATAGCTCCCCTAAGTTCTCTGACCTCAGAAAGCTGCAGTTGCCTCCTTCTCCAGGCCTGGTAACTCTCTGTCGTGTGCAGATATTCATAGGCCGACTAAATCAAACTCTGAAAGTTTCACAGGATTCTCAAAAAAAAAAAATTTTTTTTTTTAAAATGTTAATTCCAGTATAGTTGTTTTTCTTTTTTAAAGATTTCTTTATTTATTTATCAGAGAAAGAGAGCACAAAGCAGGGGGAGCAGCAGATAGAGAGGGAGAAGCAGACTCCCCACTGAGCAGGTAACCGGATATAGGACTTGATCCCAGAACCCTGGGACCCTGGGATCATGACCTGAGTCAGAGGGAGACACTTAACTGACTGAACCGCCATCCCCCCTTGGCCTGCTCCCCCGAGGATTCTCAAAATTTTTGATGGGGTTAATGCAGAGCATAAAATCACCCATAATACCTGGCTTGCTAAAATGTAACTCGGGGAGGGGCGCCTGGGTGGCTCAGTTGGTTAAGCGACTGCCTTCATCTCAGGTCATGATCCTGGAGACTCAGAGTCCCATATCAGGCTCCCTGCCGGGAAGCCTGCTTCATCCTCTCTTACTCCCCCTGCTTGTGCTCCCTCTCTGGCTGTGTTTCTCTCTGTCAAATAAGTAAAATCTTAAAAAAAAAAAATGTAACTCGGGGGCTGCTGTGGGCCTGAAGAGTTTTGAAGGGCGTAGGTGTTTGGAATGCTGAGGCCTGCCTATTCAGGCTGCCATAGGAATGCCTCAGGGAGTTGCCTTCCCAGGAACTTTCTTTGTCCAAACAGCTATCCCTGTGAGCTAAGAGATGTATGCATTGTCTCCTAGGCTATGTTTAGCAGTTAGAACACACAGATTAGCATGCATGTGTATCTTTTCTTTAATTAGATCCTCCTACTTTTGGTCAGAACATCACCTGCTTGAGAAACAGTGATAAAGGTTTAGGATTATCCTGCAGGATCAATAAAAGGCAGGAGGAAAGAAGAGCAAAGGGTCTTTGTCTCTGAGCTTTCACCCCCTGCCTTCTCTTTCACAGCAAAGTTTGGAGTAATCTTTCATTGGTAGATACAGGGATTGCTGGCCATTCCTGTCATTTGATCCCTTTGAAATTCTGTAAGAAGCAAATCTATAACACAAATATTACTACTTGTCTCAGTTGGTTTGTATGAGAAAATCAAGGCATGACAAAACTAAAAATACAAACTACTATTAAAAATATCCCCTGGGTCTCTATAAGAAAATGCTCTTTAAAGAACATACTAAAGACCATACTAAAAAATGCTTGCGTTTTGGTCTCAAAAGAACTTTCCATTAACTTCTTTTCCTGTTTCTTGTAGTTACTGTTGTGTAGAAAGAGGTATATTTGTACCATGTTAGATTCTTAAGGTTATATTCCAATCATTTCAAGAAAGTAAAATTACCAAAAGAAAAATTCTAAAACTTATATGTATAGATTGTTTTGATTTCTCTCTTTTGAAATGACTGGTGTGTAGTAGATAACTAAAACATAAGCATAATTTATTAATATATTCCCATCACTTGATATTTAGATGTATTTCCATAGAAATAGAATGTTAATAACAGAGCATTAAAGCTTTGGATAGGCGTAGTTAAGGATATATAAGGAATATGTCCTAATTAATATTGAGTAATCAATCATTCAAAGAGTGAAGAATTAGAAAGTAAAATAAAGAAATAAAATGAACATCAGACAAGTGTGCTTAAAAAGTCTTTTTTATGTTTAAGTACACTTGCCTATTTAGATGAATGTTACTAATTCCAACTATAACTATTCAATAATAATGACAGTATGATCACTGGGAGAATTTCTACCTACAGATTTTTACTTCTTTGGAATCCATCTCATCTTTTATATTAAGAATTTTATAGTCACTGTTTGAAATCTACCATAAAAAACAAATTCCTGTGACTCCCTTTATAATCAGCTGTACTGACTTTACCATGTGCATTTTTTAATTGTTTGTTTACTTTAATTACTACAGAATTTGAAATTATATCTTTCTGATACCATGGAGAGTTCCTTGAGCAATTTTAATTCCTTTTTCTCCCACAATTGGAAAGACCATGTGCTTGTACCAAAAGTAGCTTTGATTTACAACTGAAATTATTTCAATCAAACGGCAATGCAGAACAAACTCCTAAATGAGACAAGGAATAGCTGAGGGATTCCCTCTCCTCATTTCATTCTTTGACTATTCTCATCAAATAGTCTATCTCACATTTACAAAAATCATGCTGTTAAATTAACCCAAAGTGATTAAGAACAAAATTATTGCTTATTTTCTTACAATAAGTCCAAATAAGCTAAATTCCTATGGTTTTCTATTTACTCACTCGTGGCGTCTGGCATAACTGAAATGTAGCCAAATGGCTCTTTTGTTTGGTAGGTATGTGTTAACTAGCATTTCTTGAACACTATGCCATGCATTGTGCTAAGAGTTGTTTTATGCAGCTTATTTCATTTAAAATCCAAAATATAAACCCTCTGAGTTAAGGTTTTTCTATTTTACAGATGAAAAAATTGAGGAGTATCCAGAGTGCTGGATTCATTTTGTATGTCACCAAGATCTGAGCATTTGCCTTGATCAGAGTGGCCCTAAGGACAGCTTGCACCATTCCTATACTCACAAAGACTAGTCTTTCTGTAGTAGATTGTATTTTTGGTCCTAATTCATCATTCAGCTGTAAAAGAATGCTTCTTCTACACAATTTCCCAAGACTTCATGATAGGTGACACATACTTTCTCTATTTCAGTTTGGTTTTGGACATATTCTTTGATTTGGCTAGGGGGATGTTAGCAGATGCGAAGCAAGCAGAGTTGTGAGTTGTTTACAGAGGTGTCATGTACTTTTATGTTCTGGGGATCTCCCATGAGAACATTTGCTAGATAGCCTTTATACTTCAGCATGGGGCCGTTCATGACTGTAGCCTGGAGCCAAGTCCAGCTGATTGGCATCCTCAAACAAAGCTTCACAGTTGAGGCCAGCCTATATAAGCTACATAGCTTATTGTTGTATGCCATTAGATTTGAGGTGATTTGTTTGGCAGCGCTACTGTGACAAGAGCTAACTGATACACTGCTGTTGCCACCTGCTGTCACTGCTACCACTACAGGCCAAGAGTTGACTAGAGTGACTATTTCACATCCATTCTATAGCTATGGATGTGACATGATAATGCCTTTCTTCAAGCTCAGAGTTTTTTTTATTCACCCTGTCCTGTGTTTTCTCTTTTGCTTCTGCGGCATAAAATGCCTTTCCTGGAAACTGCTGAGTCCCTCACGTATGCAACACTCCATGAAGATAAACCTTGACCAATGGCAAATAGAAGTGTCAAGATAAAATATCTCCCTTTCTCCTTGGATAGATTATATATAGAGAATATTAGTATAAGATATGACTTTTCTGAGGATGTCCTAGGAAATTAATCTATCAACATGCTTGTGGCCAACTCTGATGCATTTTGTCTTTTTTCCCCCTAAGGATTCTGGGCTGAAAAAGAAAGATTAAGTAAATTTGCCAAGTTCAGAGAATGTGAGCAAATGATAGTTGGTACCCAAACTCAGGCTTTTTGATTCTAAAGTTCATCACTTAGTCATTGTGTTATGTTGTGCCATTTTAAATTGTTTTAATAATTTAAAAATAAAATACAAAATATTTTCAGGAAATTTAGTTAATAATTATCTAATAAGCAAGTATTGGATATAAGGAATTTGAAAGTAAGCCTAGGTAGATATTTTTCTTCTTTTTATTTATAATACTCAAATATTAGAGTAAGAGGATTTTGAAGTTAAACAGTAAGTTCAAAGACTAACCACAGTAATTACCCCTTATTCTTTAAAAAAATAGAATAAAATAAGTTATAGTTAACAAATTTGATACTTTCTTTTATAGTTAGTAAAGTTCTGCTGTATTTGATTTCTGAAATTCAGTTACCATACCAAATGACTTCAAAGGAATTCTCTTAGATATGTATTATAAGTGAATATTGGAATATAACTATTTGCAGATAATGTTCTTGTGGAATGAAACAGATATGTGAAGTAGGATATGGTGGATGAAGGGAGTGGTAGGTATGTATTGGATAAAAACACTGCTCTTCCTCATGTAGTGGACTTGTTCTTTGGGAAAATCTTATTGTAAAAAGGTTAAAGTGAAACCATTATTTTGATCTTGAAATGCAAAACAAGATTTCTTCCCAGGATCTGCTTGTGTGTTAGAAAGAGAAATGGGAAGGGTGGATCTTTTTAAGTAAGTCACCATGGATCATTTCATAGTAATTTAGGCTCATTGATTTTATTCAGTGATTCTCAAGCCTGGCTACAAATCTAGACCATTTGAAAAGCTTTTTAATGCAGATTCCTTGGGTTTACTGCAAACTCTCCGAATAGTGGAAGACTGAGAGCCCACCTGGGGAAATGGGGATTATGGGCTTTTAAAAAATATCTTCCTGCTTTTATTGAAGTTCAGAAAGCCAAGAGACCAATCTTTAGGTAAGATGTTTTATGCATATAGTTATTATTTCCTTTTTGGTCCTGCCAAGTTTTGAGCAAAGTTTATTTTGGTTTGTTTTTTGTTTTTAGAGTGTCAACCTCTCACCTGGGCTGAGTGAAATAAGAAAAAGGATTTTGGCCCGTGATTTTAAAGATAAATCAGTATATTCTTGGAGAACTAAGCTTCTTAGGATCAGGTCATATTTAATATTTCTTAGAATGGAAGTAAAACAATCTGATGTGCATATTAATTACCAGGTCCTGTGCTAAGCATTATATAAGTGTAAACTTAACATAAATATTTTATAGCTGTTTACAGATGAGAAGGTTGAGGATCAGCCAGGCTAAGTAATTTGCCAAAGATCAAACAACATCTAAGAAAGGAAAATGAGTCTAAACTTAGGTCAGTTTTACGTCTCTCAGAAACTGTTACATCCTAATTGTATTATTTCAAAATTAGAAGCACTCAAAAGGAGGAAAGTAATAAAAGAAAAGTATTGGGCATTCTTTCCAGAATTCATGTATGGTCAAATCATAGTACCTGGGTGGCTCATGTCCTTATGCATCTGCCTTCGGCTCAGGTCTTGATCCCGGAGACCTGGGATCTAGCCCCGCATTGGGCTCCCTACTTGGCGGGAGGCCTGCTTCTCCCTCTTCTACTCCTCCTGCTTGTGTTCCCTCTCTAGCTGTGTTTCTCTCAGTCAAATAAAAAAAATAAAATCTTAAAAAAAAATCGTAGCATGATTTTTTGTCTTAAAGAGGCACAGCAGGGGCGCCTGGGTGGCTCAGTGTTAAACCCTCTGCTTTCAGCTCAGGTCATGATCCCGGAGGAGTTCTGGGATCGAGAGCCCTGCCTCAGGCTGCCTGCTCTGTGGGAAGCCTGCTTCTCCCTTTCTTACTCCCACTGTTTGTGTTCCCTTTCTGGCTGTGTTTCTCTCTGTCAAATACATAAAATCTTAAAAAGAAAAAAAAAGGCACACCAGGGTGCCTTCTTTAACTGTAAACTCTGTAGAACTTTATTTTTAACTTTATCTATTTTTAACTTTATCTATTTTTTAAAAGATTTTATTTATTTATTTATTTGTCAGACAGAGAGAGAGCACGCAAGTAGGTGGAAAGCAGGCAGAGGAAGAAGCAGGCTCCCCACTGAGCAAGGAGCCTGATGTGGGACTCTATCCCAGGACCCTGGGGTCATGACCTGAGCCAAAGACTTAGTTGCTAAGTGAGTGAGCTACCCAGGTGTCCCTCCTTGTAACTTTATTTTTAAATTAACCTATCAATACATAATTTAATAATTACATAATTCATTTGTCGAAATATGCCTTCATATTTACATAATCAAAAGAAACCCTTACATTCTAATTTATTTATAAATTAGTACTGTTTAGGAGTGTCTTGCTAATAGTAGTGTATTAGTTCATTTTATTCTTGGAGGGTTATACCATTCTAAATTTTTCATTAGAACATTTTCGATTCTCTATCACAGATTGTTGGTGTATGTTACACACAGTGTTCCATTTCACAATGATTTTAGGGGGTGAATATATAAGCTACTTATTAATTTTATGTTATCCCTAGGAAAACAAATGAAAACTAGTCTCCCATATCTGGTGCCATTTCAGAATTAGATGATAAGGGGCGCCTGTGTGGCTCAGTCGGGTAAGCATGTCTGCCTTTGGCTCATATCATGATCCCAGAGTCCTAGGATTGAGCCTGTACAGTGGGGAGCCTGCTTCTTCCTCTCCCTCAGCTGCTTCCCCTGCTTGTGCTCTCTCTGTGTGTCAAGTAAACAAATAAAAATCTTAAAAAAAGAAAGAATTAGATGATAAATGAATAAACTAAAACCTAAATAAGTGCAATAACGTTGCATTTGACAGTCTGAAATATTGTATAGAATATTTCCATAGAATATCAGCAGAAAGAATAGTTGTCTACATTTTGCTTCAAATTTAGGCAGTAATCTGTGGTAGTCAAGAAATTTTCCAAATCAGACACTAATGTATCTTTCCTGTTCCCTGCATGATAAAGACTTTTTAAAAAGTTTAACTTAATGTGATACTTTAATTTCAGTAATTTCATTTAGGAAAGTCACCGTTACTATTTTGAAGTGACATTGATTTCCCAGTGATACACATATTACATTTTATGAAATATGCCTTGCCATATGTTCTGCATTTACAATGACTTAATATTATCTAATTTTCTGACTCATACACTCAAAATGATATTTGTTTTCTTCATGAAACATGTACCTTACAAACTTTTATTGAAATGTATAATTTATAAGAAAAGTATACAATAATAATAAATGTATAGCTCTATGAATTCTCATCAGGGGAATACATACCATGTAACTAATACCCATATCAAGAAAACAGAATATTACCCATATCTCAGAAATTCATTTAAGCTATTACCAATCTCTATGATAACCTTTATCCTGATTTCTAACACTTTAGATAAACTATGTCTTACTGTTTTTGAAATTTATAAGTGCTCTTTTGACTTTTTTCATTCAACATTATGTTTGTGAGTTTCATCCATGCTGCTACTTGTAGCAATAGCTTTCTCATCTACATCGCTTAATATTCCATTGGACAGATACATCATTTTATTAATCTTATAGTTGATGGATATTACAGTGTTTTCAGTTTTTAGCTGCTTTTTAAAATAATGCAATGAAAATTATTGTACATATCCTTTGGTTTATGTATGTTCTCATTTCTGTTGTGAATTTGCTGGGTTCCAGGTTTTATATAAATGCAGCTGGAATAGATATTACCAACCTGATTTCAAAAGCAGTTTTTATCAATTTCACCACCATAAGCAGAAATGAGTGTTTTAATTGTTCCCCATGTTTGGCAACACTTGATACTGTCTCTCATTTTCAGGTTAATTATTTTGGTAGAAGTAGTATCAATATAAAATTGTGGTTTTGCCTTGCTCTTCCTTGATAATTAATGACGTTGAGTGCCTTTTTGTGTGTACTCTAGCCATTTGCATATTTTTTGTGATGTACCTATTTTATTTTTTTGTCCAATTTTTTTGTTGGATTCCTACCTTTTAAAAATTGTCTTGTAAGAGTTCTTCATATATTTTGTACACAAATCCTTTTTCCAATATAAGTCTTCAAAACTCTTCTCCAACCTATGGCCTGCCATTACATTCTCTTAATGGTATCTTTGGATGAAGAGCAGTTTTTAATTTCAGTGTAGTGCAGTTTGCCACATTTTCTCTTAATGGTTAGTGTTTTTCATATTGAGGAAATCTTGGGCTATTTCAAGGTTATAAACACTTATTCATAAGTTTTCTTTTGAAAGTCTTATAGTTTTACTGTTCACATTTATGTCTAAAATCAATGTTGTTAATTTTATGTATAATATAAAGAATGGGTCATTTTTAATAATATATATCTACTTGATTTAACGTTTTTGAAAGGACTATTCTCTTTCTATTGTAATATCCTTACAATAAAAAATGGCAGGCCAACTTTGCCATATATTGGAGAACTGTGAATCATTTTCCATACTAGTATGGAATTTATCTGTGTACCAGTTCAATACCATCTTAAATATTGGAACATTATAATAGTTATTGTCTGCTTTTCTTGCTTTTCTATAAGTTTGCCTTGGTTATTCTTGGCCTTTGAATTTCCATATAAATTTTAGAATTGGCTCTTGATCTTTAAAAAATATAGAATTTTGAGTGGGATTATAAACTAATTTTAAGGAGTTTTGACAGGTATCCTTCCTTTTAAATCCCTCTTTAAATTTTGTACTTTTCAATATGATTGTTATACATTATTCCCCCATTGGATTTATTAGTAGGTTTTGATGTTTTTGTTTTAAAATCATAAAGGTAATTTTAAAAATAACTTACAGTATTTTCTATATTAGTCTTGCTATGTTCACTTATTATTTCTAATAATTTTAAATTCTTTTGGTTTTTCTATGCACACATTCATGTCCTCTGTTAAGAATGGTAATTTATGGGGCGCCTGGGTGGCTCAGTTGGTTGAGCGACTGCCTTTGGCTCAGGTCATGATTCCGGAGGCCCCGGGATCAAGCCCCACATCAGGCTCCCTGTTCGGTGGGAAGCCTGCTTCTCCCTCTCTCACATCCCCTGCTTGTGTTCCCTCTATGGCTGTGTTTCTCTCTGTCAAATAAATAAAATCTTAAAAAAAAAAAAGAATGGTAATTTATTTCTTCTATCCCAATCTGAATGTCGTATAGCACTGGATAGAACTTCTTGTCTAATTTTGAATAGAAGTGTTGACAGAGAACATCTTTGTGTTCCTGTCTCAGGGGAAAGTTGTCACCATTCACTGTGATGTTTGCTGGATGTTCTTTTGCAGATGCTCTTTTTTCAGAATAAGGAAGTTCCTTCCAAATCCTAATTTTCTAAGAATTTCATTGTGAGTGTTAACTGTGTTCTCCATGCTTTTCACAACTCTCCAGCTGATCTTTGCCTTTTCAGCCCCCTTGAAAAAGTGTTCTTCTCTTAAGATGCATTTTATTAAAAAAAAAAGATGCATTTTATTTTCTTCACTTCTCACTGCTTCTACAGTTCTCCAGTGCCTGTGTACACATGACGTTTTAAATTTATCTTAATTTATCTAGTGCAGCAGGATCTTGGGCAGCTGTAACCTAATCTGTCCTGCCCAGAAATGGACTCCATCTTAATGTTTCATAACTTTTGTCACTTCATTCAGTCATTCTCTACTTTAAGTTCCACATGGGCAAATTTTTACTTTTTTACCAGTAAGAGTAGGGTTTACTCTTTTACTGGGGGAATTTTCAGACAAATACTTTCATGACACTTACTTTTTGTAATCTTTTTTTTTTTTTTATGCTTTCTTCTTCTTACTTTTTAAAAATTCTTTTATTAAGTGAGTTTTCTTACCTAATATTGAAGGGCAATATAGAACACTGGCTTTCAACCTTTTCCTTCTGCTGTTACACATGTGAAGGATGACATTCATTTGTATATCAGATTCCATTAGCAAACTTGGAACATCATGTAATTCTCATGTCCGAAGTATGAGTCTGGTTCTAATTTATATTTCTTATTTCTCTCCTGTTAATACTTCAATTAGTAGAAAGTACTGTGTATGGTTAAACTATTATTCTTTTTTCTAGGATTTTTCTGAATTGTCATCTTTGTCATTTTAAGTTGTATTTTGATAGAAAGGGAAGCTCTCTTGCCCTGTCTTAGTGCAAAATTCCACCCCAAGTGCTTACTATACCAAATGAGCTGAAGGCAAAGTTTTTCTTGTCACAGAGATAAAAACACCAAAATATGTTTATGTCAGATGGACTGCTGTTACCCTCCCAAATAGATGTGGTTTACTGAAGCATCTGATGCAAAGACCTTCTATACTTATTGGAGTCAAAGTGAACAAATTAGGAAGAATGATTTGTCCATCAAATATCCTTACAATAAAATAAATGAAAATTTTATGCTAAATAAATGCTGGATGAATTAATATGATTCTTACTGATATCTAAAACCTTAGAATATTCCTTAGGGTTTAGTCTATTTTTGCAAAAGTGACTGAAAATGTTAAATATTGGAGCTCAATTTTTTTTTGAGAGTTCTGTTTCATAAGTTTAATTGTTTAAAAAAATGAATAGTGTTCTTGATACTAATCTGACTTGAAATTGGCCACAACTCAAAATGATAATTTTCAGATTAATTTTTAAAATAATAAATTATGTAGCCTCATATATATAGTAGGATAACTACAATGATAATCTCCCTTTAAACTGTATTCTACTCTGTGGCAGGCACAGGTGTCTTGTGATCCTTGTACCTTGAAAATGAGAATTTTTTTGTTCTTGTTAGATCATTATTATGTTCTTGTTAGATCATATTATGATCAAATCATGCCCATAGTCCCTCTTGTAGAATATTTTTCTTAGTCATAAAATATTTATTGAAGCCTTCCTATTTGCAATGTTGCATCCTATGAGAATCATATCCAAAGTATAATGTTTGACCTCTGAATTCAAGAAAATTACAATCTTGTTAAAGCTTGTATATTTATATAAAGTGCAAAATAGGTAGGCAGTCTGATATAGTGTTTCTCAAAATACGGTTCTTGGAATATATACATATATACCTATATATATATGGACAGCTTGCCAAAGATGTTGTTACAAAGTCCTCTACAGAAAAAAAAATAATAATCAGAATATCTGAGTTTGGCCTGGGCATACACACTTTGTACAGTAAATCGTTGATTTTGCTGTACATAGAAAACTTGAAAACCACTGGTAAGGCAGTAAAAGCTTGGAGACAGGCCACATCAAATTCAACAATATCACATCTTAATTAAATGTGTGATATTCAGAAAGTTATTTAGCCTTTCTGTAACTCCTTTTCTTATACGTAAAATAGGGAAAATGTCTACAGATGGGATAATTAGATATAATTCATGTATACTGACTATTATACAACATGTCAAATACTAGCTGCTCAGTAAATGCTATTACTAACATGTTTTAAAGAAATAGCCAGGAATTATGCTTGAAATTCGGAAGTGGCTCATGGAAGCTTTCCACTGCTGATTAAGATAGAGTAGCTTGTGCCAAACAGCTAGAAAACTGTTAAACTTAGAAAGAAAAATCACCAAAGTAAAGGCATCAGAGAGCTACTGAAACAACACTAGAGAGTCAAATATTCTAGAAATGGGGGAATAGATGTGAGGTGATTTTTGCAAGTAGTATTTCCAGGGGGACAGTTGCCATTTCTGAGTGAGGGAACTGGAGCATTCATCCACAGACTTTTGTTTTGTCATTGATTGACAGAAGTGCTAGCTAGAGTGTGGGGATCTAGAGTTGTTAATTTCTTGACAGTTCTGGACTACCATGTACAAGGTCTAATGTCCTGGGACAAAGAGGTAAAGATACTAGCAATGCATAGATCTAGAGGTCAGCTTGAGTCCACCAAAGTGATTTAACCAGAGGGAGATGAACCAGATGAACTGGCTAAACTCCACATTAATATTCTGATTTACACATGTGCTATGTTAAAGTGATTGTGTCTTTTCATTATTTCTCTAAAGTAGTAGCCAGTGACAGTTTGTAATGGGATATTATTTCAGAACCCACAACTGATATTCTTCATCTCTCCCCTCAACCACTCCTAAATTCCTCTCAACCTAAGCCAGTACTTCTGCTGTCCTGGTAGAGACCTAGGGCAAAGCTCTGAGCTCCTGTGGTTATTATGCCCTTTTTAGACTATGGTTGCTACAAATTCCTATTCTTAGCTGTTACTGAATGTTGAAACAAAACAGTCATTCCAGTGAATTCCTCAAGTTTTACACATATCTGCTTCCATTATGCAGCTCTGAGCTCCTGTGGTTATTATGCCCTTTTTAGACTGGTTGCTACAAATTCTTCTTCCTAGCTGTTACAGAATGTTGAAACAAAGCAGTCATTTCAGTGAATTCCTCAAGTTTTACACATAATCTGCTTCCATTATGCAGCAAAAACTCTTATTTCTTCATGATAATCAGGGCCCCTTAGCATGGCTACTATAGTAACTGCTTTCTTTGGTGCTTTCAAGCACATCGTATGAGTAGGTGGTGATTCACAAGTTACTGGATCCTCTGGTTAAGGAATTCTTTCTCACCGCACACCCCATGCTGACCAAAGAGCAAGAACTTCTAATAAAGCAGAGCCTAAACTTACACAGATAGAAAACCAACAAAGAAGAAAACCCTCAAACATCTCAAGTGAGTCACTTGGAATGATGTTGAGAGCAATCCCTTTTTCTTCCATCCTTTGGGTGTGAGAACTCAGTATTCTGCCTGAAACAGCACCATAAATATGCCCTGACCATGCATGTCATCCCCATGCTAGTGCTTGAACTGCCCCTGTAAAAGGCCATAAGAAGTGATACATTATATGGAAGATCAGTGGATCCCTTGGTGTGAAGCAATGTTATGCAGTATTACACTGTAATTAATCAGACATTCTGTGAGTTCTGGGGCTTAGCTGGCCAAGGCTCTGTGTGTAGAAAAAATAAACCCATAATTGGAATATGCAGTAATCCTAATAAGGACAAATTTCTGCCTCCTCTAGGGAAGAAAGATCAGATGTATTCAACTTGTTATCAAGAAGTTGGGTGGGCTCATAAGGGGTGGTACCATATTGAGGATTTTGTGTCAGTTTTTGCTGCTATTCAGTTAGGCACTCAGCGGCAAGAATAGATGACAGTCTACTAAGATGGACCATATATACTGTTAGGTGATGTGTGCACTGCCTCCATCCTGGCCACCATAGCTATTCCATTTATGTGTACATTGTATAAGCCCTGGGATGACTGAAAAAGGATGCTGGCTAATCTCTACTAGATGAGTCATGTTATCCATCTAGTTGTTCATAGCCTCTGCTGCCATGGATATTCTTGAGTGAGCATTCATATGAGATACCAAACATATGCTTTTCTTACAGTCATCTCTAGTAATTGAGAACTCTAGTGCTTGAAAACTTGAGAAACGAAGTGATATGCAACTTTCAAAGCATGGGGTATTAACAAGGAATGAAAAGGTAGACAGTCACCATTCTAATATCATGAGGCCATTTAAATAGTGTGAATGGGGTCTTTGTCTGGTTTGGGGATTAGAGTGATGCTGGCTTCATAGAAAGAGTCTGCAAGTTTTCCTTCCGTTTCTATTTTTTTGAAAGAGCTTCAGGAGAATAGGTGACCACATCAAAAGGAGAACTTCAGACCAATATCGCTGATGAATACGGATGCCAAGATTCTCAACAAGATCCTTGCTAACAGGATCCAACAATACATTAAAAAGATTATCCACCATGACCAGGTGGATTTTATCTCAGGGATGCAGGGGTGGTTCAACACCCGCAAAACAATCAATGTGATAGAACAAGTCAATAAGAGAAGAGAGAAAAACCACATGGTACTCTCAATTGATG
>PITA01025534.1:0-24186 GCA_004023965.1 Spilogale gracilis
AGGAGCCCACTTTCAAAAGATATAGGGAGATTAGAAGTGGTTGTATATAGGGGTAGTACTGAATAGGGATGTGGGATTGACTTGAGGCTTATAACTACATGTACACGTAAAAGAGAGAATAAAGGAAAGAGGAGAGAAGAAAGGGAAAAACAGAGAAAGCAAACAGGGAAACAAGAGGCAACAACAAGAGCAGAAAATACAGGAGTGTGTTTGAAAAAATTTCAAGGTAGAAAAAAAAATTATGGGGTGTTGTATTGAGTATCACGTTGTGATAAAAAGGAGGTTAAAAACTGAAAGAAGAAAAACTTTAAGAATGTATTTTTAAGCCTAGAATGGAAGCTTTAAAAGTAAAAATAGAAAAAAGTTTAAAAAAGTAAATAAGGTGGAAAACCATCAAGACGTTGTAGGGCTTTTGCTACTTGTAGTCAGTGCCAGGAGTTTAATAAATCGCCTTTCCCCCGATTTGGGGTTTTGCAGTTTGAGTGTTGTCCTCCTGAGCTTCTGGCTTGCTTTCTGGGAGTGGGGCCTGCTGCGCTGTTTTCAGTCCCTTCTACTTGGGCTGCGTCTCTCTGCCCCCTTGCTAGAGGCTGGTCTCCATGGTAACCAGGTTATCAGGTTACAATTCTCTGGTGGCGGAGTGCTGTTCTTTTACATCCTTTTTCAGCTGCTGAGGAAGTCAGGTCGGAGCAAGATGTCTGCGCCCAGACCGCTTTCCCAGAGAGAGCCTCTACACAGAGAGGGGCTCTGTCCGGTCTCCCGGTTGGCAGCCTGTCACAGCCTGGCACGCGCAGAGGCTGGATTGATCTCTGCCCACGCCCCCCGTTTGTTGCTTCACTCCCGCACCTCAAAACCACAACTCCTTTTGGATCACGGGACCTTGTCTGTGCCCCGGGACCTGAGATCCCTCCAGTCCCACACAAGTCTGTAAAATCGCCTTCCCTGGGGGGTCCGCACCCAGCCCACGGGGTGGAGAGAAGCGGGAGAGAAAGGCAGCGGTGGAAAAATAGAATCCATGCCCGCCACTCTCGCTGAGATCCCCCGTGCCGTGAAGCCCTGCTTCTCTGGCTTAAGCAGTGGTGGGATAGACTCTGCACCCCAGCCCCTCTAAGTTCCCTGGATCTGCGGAGCACTTCCTCTCCCTGCAGATTCCTGTCTCCCTGCTGCCGCGGAGGAAAAACTGATTTTGCACCTCACAGGGCACTTTCTGTCCCTGCGGGTCCCCATCTCCCCATTCCGGTGGCGGCAGCGGCGATGAAAGAAAAGTCTCCTTGCCTTGCCGCGGGTTCTGCTGCGCTCCCGTTCCTGTTTCACCCCGATTCAGACCGTAATCTGTTGTTATTCTTCACTCACAGAGCTTTTTCGTGTTGGGGTATTTGCTTTCAATGGTTCAGCTCTGCAGGCTTCCTCCCCCACTCCCCTGTCTCTGGGGGCAAGCCTCCGGTCCCTCTCACAAGTTTCTACCTTTTTGCGGATGGTTTTTGTCTCCAGAAGCGCAAAATATCACCTTTCAGGCTGTTTACTTGGGTGCTCTCAGTGGTCCTGCAGTGTTCCTTTTGCTGGAATTGAGTGCACTTTAGGGAACTCCCCGAAATGCTGTCACCTGGTCTTCCGCCATCTTCTTCCCCATTCGAGAACAAATTTAAATTTTAAAATGAAAACTTAAAAATAAAAATAAAAGGAAGTTAAAAAGAAAATAAAATTAAAAGCTGTATCTATAAAATATACAGGTTTGGGGGTAGTACTATGAGCTTAATATATTGTTTTTTAACCCCATTGTTGGGGTTTTACAGTTTTATGGAGACCCTTTGGTGGTTGTCCTCTTGTTCTTCTGGCTTGCCTTCTGGGGGAGGGGTCTGCTGCCTTGTTTGTCAGTCAATGTTGCTTGGGCTGAGTCTCTTCGCCCCTATCAAGGGGCTGGGCTCTATGGAAACCAGATTTTCAGGCTTTTGTTCTCTGGAGGTTTTTGTTCTTTTGTGGCTTTTTGCAGTTTTTCAGAAAGTCAGGCAAAGTAAGCTGTCCATCCCCAGACCTCTGTCTCAGAGAGAAGCCTTAGTTAGTTCCCCTCTGGATAATGTGGAGCACACAGACTCCCCCTCTGCACTCTCCCCTGTACCCTGGGACCTCTCACAGGTAGCGCACACCCCCAGTCACCAGCCAGAATGGTGCCCGAAACCCCCGCTTGTTGCTTCACTCCCGTGCCACAGAAATCATGAGTGATATCAGTTTGTGCAAGTTTGTCGCTCTCCAGATACTCTCTGGAACCCACACCCACGCTGGGTACACTAGGACCCCGGGGGTCTCCTCATCATGTGGAAAGCTGCAGGAAGAGTGACCTCTATAGCAGGTTGCTCTCGCCTAGTCCAAGCGGTGGTCCAAGCCCAGACTCAGGGGCTTCCTGCCAGTTCCCTCCTGCTCCAGGGAGCACTTTCTACCGCTGGCCTGGAGCTACAGTTTTATGCCCCTGCCAGTGGCCATTAGCTTCCCCCGGTTGCATCTAAGACCCTTTGTTTTTGAGTGCTTTTAACCAACTGCAATCTGATGCTGCTCCCCAAGCACAGGGCACTTTCGTATTGGTGTATTACTTTCCAGTGGGTCACTTCTGGTGGCTCTCTCCTCCTCCTGTTTGTCCTCTGAAATCATTCCCAGCACATCCGTTCTGCTTTACCTCTCCAATGATGATCTTCTGCCCCCATAGAAATCCAGAAGCATGTAGTCTTACATCTCAGGCTGATTTCATGGGTGTTCACAGTGTTCTCGTAGGTATTTAGCTCACTTCAGAGGACCCTTTGAAACAGGGTCTCCTACTTCTCCACCACTTTGCCCCCTCCATATTGCTTTTTTATAATTCATACAGAGGTGCTATACAAGCTAGCAGTGGTCCTAGCGATCTCACTCTTCCCATCCCTAGCCACATGGCCTCAGGCAAAATATTTTATGTCTCCAAGCCATTTCTTCCTCATATCTAAAATAGGAATGATAATAATCACTTTGCCAGTCATTTGGGGGCTTATATGAGAGAAATTATTAAAATATTTAGCAAAGAACCTGGCACAGAGTAAGACCTTGGTAAAGGTCATTTGCCTTCCTAGGGCAAGGGACTAGTCCCCCACACTTGGATAGACATCAAATCTATCTGCTTTATGCAGCCATCCTTGTTCACCAACTTGCCAGGCCTCTCAATGTTAGGCAACTAATTCTGACCTTCCTTTTGTTGTGGTTTCCCAGGAAAAATCTTCAGACACTGACAGTAGAAGCATCAGATTGAAAGTTAAGTTCCCCAAATTGGGGAAGAAGAAAATAGAAGAGGAAGACGAGCCTAAATCAGGCCAAGGAGTCCAAGCTTTTATTGGTAAGTGCCCCCACTCCACAGGCATAGTGGTCATGAAGACTTCCCCAGCAGCCCAGGTACCTCCCAGGGACCTAGAGCTCACCTTAGAAATGTTCATGGATACGGTAGTGATGGAGGAGGAGATGGGCTGGGAGCCATCCTTAGACAACACCAAGCAGCCTCTTAGACAAAGTGTGAATTAAAAAGTGATATGGACAGTGGAAAGAACCTGAGAAGGAACCACACTATGTGGTCTCTGTGATACAGATAGCTGAAGAGAAAAATGCGAACAGGCAGTCACTTTTCTGATTAACCCATTCATGTCCTTGGTTGATAAAGTATGGCAAAATAGTCATACTTAGGTCACTCTCCCAGTTAAATACAACTATAAGCTTTTGGTTGTGCTCCAGAAAGCAGTATTGTTTGAAATGAGTTGGGACATCAGTGCTGGGCACCTGCAGGGTGAAGAATAGTTTCTATGACCTTTCTAAACACTGTTATTACTTATCTATAAATCCCTAGAGATGGAGGTTTTATATGTCTCATTATTTGAATTTTAGTTCCATCCCTTCTTTGGAGTTGGACTTAAGCATTATTTATATGTTAGTGGGCTCAGAGGGTTCTCTTAGATCTGTCAGTTATGCCAATTCTGATGTCAATGGTCTCTACTAAATTCTGGGCCTAGATAACCTGGAAGCTTGAGATATATACCAAAAGTGGACATGGGGGAAAGGGATGGAGGGTGGCTGTTTGTTTCTGAAGAAATGAGAATTTGCACACATGCCAAGAGAGAATTTCTTGAATCAAGCTATATTTTCTCAGTTTTGGTCCAACTGGTTTGATTTCCTAAAAATCTTCCAGTTGGGAGACCATGGTGTTTGAAAGTCTTTCAGAAGACTCTGAAGGGGGGGGGGGGCTGGGTGGCTCAGTTGGTTAAGTGACTGCCTTCGGCTCAGGTCATGATCCCGGAGACCCGGGATCGAGTCCCACATCAGGCTCCCTGCTCGGCAGGAAGCCTGCTTCTCCCTCTCTCACTCCCCCTGCTTGTGTTCCCTCTCTGGCTGTGTTTCTCTCTGTCAAATAAATAAAATCTTAAAAAAAAAGAAGACTCTGAAGGGGTCAATAGTAGTTCCATGGATTATCAGGTTCAGAGAACTCATTTCATTTGTGTTTGGCTCATATGGTATCTGTCAGCTGATATTCTTGGATGATTCAGAAATGGTTGGCACAACAGAAACAAACCAGTCTGTCTCCTAAAAGACTTTTTGTTAGCTCTCTTTAGGATCCATACATTTGGGCATCTGGCAATGTGCTAACATTATTTTTATACTTGCTTTTTTTCTAAAGGACATTTGTGGCATCACAGAAGTCATGAAGATGAAGCAAAAGATGATGATCCTCCAACATAATCAAAATTTCAACTGTAGTCCTTTAAAAGCTGGAAGGAGAACTCACAATGTTTGGAATTCCACTATAAAACTCTGAAAACCTCAATATAGGTTAAACTAAATTATTTCAGAACAAACACGAGCACCACCAAGAAATATCCTCCACTTCTTTACACTAATACACTTTTCCTGGACTCAATCAGGTCTCCTTAGAGGTTTACATTTTCTCATTGGCCAAAGATTCTTGTTCCGAGTTGTTTTGTTCAGTTCTCCTTCTCTGTGCATCTTGAGCAACTACAGTATTTAATTGGGATGAGCTCATTATGAATGGACTGGGATCTACAAAGGATTCAAGAAAGTTCACCTCTTCAGGGAATTTTGGAACAGTTTTCTCTGATGAGCAGAGAAACTGTTGATGCTAGGGAATGAATGAAAAAAAAGTACTCTCAGGGAGATAAGGAGAGGGGTGAGGACAGCCAGGATTGGTTGTTCTTCCCCAATCCTTGCCAGTTGCAACTTGTAATTTCAGGAGGTCTCTTCTACTTGGCTTATTAAGATTAGAACTAGGTCCTGGGGGCTTGTCCACTTGCCTGTTACAAAGACCATGTGAAATCTTTTCTTGTAAACATGATGACTGCTTTCTCTGCAAACCCTTTGTGTTTTTCCATGTGTGCATGTATGTCTTTGCACATGTCCAGGTGGTGCTCTGGTGGCTGGATGGGCCCATTGATTGGAACTCACCTCTATGGCAACCATATAGGATCCCCTGCTACTGCCTTGACCCTGGCCTGCATGCCTCCATGGAGTGTTTCCCTGCATTCTTGCTGGATTTTTTAACTAAATGTTTTGCCGCTATGCTGCAGTATAGATTATGTACAGAGACATAAAGATGTGTGTATATATATATATATATATTTTTCTTTTTAAGAACTGAAAACACAACTCGACCTCTAAGTGACCCTATAATTTATTGTGCTAACCCAGGAATCCATCCCCACCCTTATCCTATCCCCCTCTCCCATTATCCTACACACACATACATGCCTCTACCAACTGCCCTAGTTCTTGGTGGAGCTTCTAATCTTTTGGTGCATTTTCAGTGTCTTAAAAGTGGCTGGGATCTACCTATAGCCCAGCTGATTCTGACGCCTCCCCCCACCGTAAAATTCTTAGCCAGGCCATGGAAGGGGGAACAAAAACACCAACATCCTAGAGAAGGGGGCTAAGCTGGCATGCTGCCTTTTTTGCTCTATTTGTCCTGGACTCTACATCAGCAACTGCCCAAAACTGTGCTGTCCCTTTCTCCAGTAAAGGCTATATGGAACAACCAGGACTTGATCTCTGTGACTTAGATGCCTGAGCTAGCAACTGCCTGACAAGTCACAGCCTAGGCCCTTCCCCACAAGCTCCATCTTGGCCTGAGTCTTCTGGACAGGCTATTGAGTCAATCTTCAAATCACCTCTGAATCTCCCATCTTGCTCCTTTCATTGAGTAAAGAGGGGTATTCAGGGTGATCAGAAAGAACATGGGCCTGGGAAAATGGAAGCTAAAAGCCTCTGCTTTTCCCATGGTTCTTCCAAATTTCTCATGGAAACAAACTAGGCCAAAATTGTTCCAAATCCCAATTCACATTTTTTTGAATGTCTGCACCCAGTCAGGCAAATCTAATCAAATGCTAGTGTCCAGAGAGGTTCTCTGTGGTCTGCCTTGTATTCCCACCTCAAGCCCTTCAACTCATACTTTTCATAAGTGTCCCTTCCCACTTACCAAGAGAAAGCCAGGAAACTGGCCTCTCCCCACTTCTTAGACAAACTTAGCGTGCTCAATTACCTGACTCAGTCTAATGGCTGGTTCACTGAGGTGCACAATCCAGACTCCAGGCACTGGTTCTCAACTCTGGACTTCACCAGCCTAGCCCACTTAAACCAGCCACCTGTGTTCCGCCTCTACAGGGGTGAGGAGAAAAATACTAACAAGGGGATAGTCCTCATACATCTGATTGTTGTGCCAAACAAACAAAAAAGTCCTAGCTCTACAACTAGAGAAGAAAGTTAATGGAAAAAGACAAGAGAAAACATTTAAAACTTATTTACGCATCAGAAACATGTTAACTTATTGTATGTATTTGAGTGGGAAGTGTACTGCTGCTATGTCTTTGGCTTTCTCTGCATCACTCTTTCTTCCCAGGAGGGGGTATAGATCAAATCAGCAAGGTCACCATTGCAGCCTGACTTGGCTCCTCTGTGGCTGCATGCATTACCACTTGCACACACTGTCACTCACAGAGTTGGGAACCAAGTTACTATTTTTTCTCAGAAGAGCCTTTTTCAAAATGGAAAATTTCTAAAAAAGCAAATTTTAGGAAACAGAAGGAAGTCCTGGGAGAGGGTAGCTTTATCTTGGCAGTGCCTAAGCAGGGCTTTGTCTTGTAATTATTTTTATCACCGATGATAGTAAACTATAATAGGGCTCTATCTCTTGTGCTTACTTTGCTGAATTACTATATGTCATTGTATATGGTAATACTTCTGTTGCTCTGTGGTATTATCTGGATTACCTTTCACCCACCCTGTCCTCTCACCCTGAGTCAAAAATGATATTGAATGAAACCACTAGGATTTGGGGTTGAAGTCAACTCATGGAGCAGAATTGCTAGCTGATGAGACCCAGGAGCTGGTGTGCTTTACAAAATCACTTGGTTACCTCCTAAATTGCCTAGTTAACCAGCTGATTGCCAATAAAAGAAGACAGCTTGCTGAGCACCTGTTCTTAAATGTAATATCTTGGAAATAAAGCAAGAAGTGGTGATCTCTTTCTCAAGGGAGTTGGCTAAGCCTCTAGAAGCCTAAACTGCTTTTAGAACTTCATTGTTTACTACTTGCAGTAATACAGTTGCTCAGGTAGTGGGACCAGACACCAAATATTCATCTTAATTATGTTCAGAGATACTATTAAGAGCCAAAGTTCTGGGGTTTGGTTGCATCTTTGGTAGTACTTTTTGAGGGACTAATTGAGTGGGCAATTCCTGGCCAGAAGTATAGTGGGGAAAGAGAAGACCAATAGATGGGGACCGCCATCAAGTGCTTCTCATATCAATACTACAAGACAAAAAAAATACTACAAGAGGTCAGCAGCTTTCGGTCCTCACTCCCAAAAGGATCTGTGCTGTGTCCAAAAGGACAGGGGAAGAATAAGGAAGACATTTTCAGCTTAATAACTTGGGTTATAGATTGATCAGAAGAAACAGCTGGGGTCAACATCATGTTCCCTCAGGAAACAAGTGGAAGAATTTTAGCTTCATAAGAGGTAGAAACTAATACCAAAGCAACCAAACCCATGAGCACCATTCCATCCTGTAAAGAACCTTGACTGGTTATATTGTTTATGGAATTGCATTTGTCTATATGTCTGCTAATCTGTAATACATGTTGTTTCCTCTTCTGTGTTTTTTGTTTCCTTAGAGGTCCCTGCAAGTAAACAGCAGGGCCAGAGTCTGGTTGGGGGAGGAAACTAGGGTAGTTAGGGGTAATAGAAAAAAAGCAGAAAGAAAAGATCCATAAAGCGTGCCTATTCCTCCTCCCCCCCCCCCAATGGAACACCAGTCCTCAAAGTTAATAAAGTTTTGCTTCTTAAAATATTTTAATAAATAGATAAATATAATCAATGCCAGTGTCTCATTATTTACCTTGGCATGGGAGGAGTTGGACAGTAATGGAAATGGAGGGTGTGCTTGGGTGGTCATCTGAACTAGTCACATGCACAGAGGGATAGCAGGTGAGGAGGACAGCAGCAGCATAAGCCAAAAATCTCCATCAATATGAGCATAACACTGAAAGAACTACCACAAAAAGTTCTCAAACCTAGCTCAACTCGAGACAATCCAGTGGAGAAATATCTACCACTATAATTGTGCCCGAGCTCCATTCTCTGCAGGATCCATATTTCAAGAAAATGAATTAGTTATTGGAGAAGTGAAATGAGGTAGAGTACAGCCCAGACTTCTAAATAGATGTGTAAATATAAAAGGCACCTTTAAAAAATTAACAATAAAATCTGCCCCCCTAAGACATATATCCCTTAAGTCCTCACCTCTCCAAAAGGTTTTGAAGTGAGAAGGAGGGTGTTTTGTTCAGATGAAAAAATGGGTTAGGCCAAGGGTCAAGAATGGTTCAATTTCTGCCCTAACAGTGACCCTGGAGGCGGGGGCATTTATTAGTCACAATTCATAGGTAGGCCATTGAGACTATATTAGACTAGGATTCCACAAAATGCTACACCAGAGTGAGAACTCAGATCTCCCAAATCCTTGACTTTCCAATATTAAAAACTGTCTCTTAAAGAAAAATATTGTGACCTTCAGGACCACATTTCAGTCTACTCACATAAAAATAGCATTCTTGGGGCACCCTGGTGGCTCAGTCATTGGGCATCTGCCTTCTGCTCAGGTCATGAGCCTGGAGTCCTGGGATGGAGCCCTGCGTCGGGCTCCCTGCTCAGTAGGAAGCCTGCTTCTCCGTCTCTCTTATTCCCTCTGCTTGTGTTCCCTCTCTAGCTGTGTTTCTCACTGTCAAATAAATAGATAAAATCTTAAAAAACAAAAAACGAAATGACATTCTTAGGCTGTATGAAGGAACCAGCCCTGCTGCTGAGAAACCACCACCAGAGTGGGTCCTGTAATTCATGTTAAGACACTTAGACTAATCCTGTAGGCTAGTGAATTACCATCAGAATTCAATTTGTCTCAGCTTTTTATTAGTCTTTATACAGTAAAATTGCTTGTTTTTCTTTTGGTGTATAATTCAGTGAATTTTTAACACATATAGACATTCGTGTAACCACTACTATTATCAGGATACTGAACAGTTTCTACTGCCCCAATAAACTTCTTGTATCATTCATGACTTCAAGACTTATTCCTTACCCTAACTCTACCCATGAACTATTTTCCCTCCCTACCATATAGTCCTTTCAAGAATGTTCATAGAATATGTAACATTTTATGATAAGCTAATTCAGCATAAAGCCTTTCAGATTCTTTCAAACTGTCGTGTGAATCAATAGCTTGTTCCTTCTCATTGCTGAATAGTATTCCATTGTATAGATCTACCAATTTGTTTATCTATTTCCCAATCAAAGAACCTTTAGGTTGCTTCCAGTTTGGGGCCATTATGCATAGAGCTGTTATAAACATTAATATACAGGTTATTGTATGCACTTCTCTAGAATAAATACCCAGGAGTGGCATTGCTGGGTTATATTATAATGCATGTTTCATTTAATAAGAAATTTCCAAACTATTTTTCAGAGTTTCTGTACCATTTTGCATCCAAACTAGAAATTTTTGAGTTTTACTTGCTCCACATCCTCACCAGCTCTTGGAATTTAGTAATTTTTATTTTATCCATTCTAAGAGATGCTTAGGGGCACCTCATCATAGCATCATAGATGATGTTAAAAATCTTTTTATGTGCTTATTTGTCATACTTAAATCCTTTTCGGTTAACTATCTGTTCAAATTCTTTTCCTTGTATTTGTAATTGTGTGCTTTTTTTATTGTGTTATGTTAGTCACCATAAAATACATCATTAGTTTTTGATGCAGTGTTCCAAGATCCATTGTTTACATACAACACCCAGTGCTCCATGCAGTACGTGCCCTCAATACCCATCACCGGGTTCACCTGTCCTTCCATTCCCTCCCTTAAAAAAATCCTCAGTTTGTTTCCCGGAGTCCATAATCTCTCATGGTTTGTCTCCCCCTCTGATTTCCCCCCTTCACTTTTCCTTTCCTTCTCCTAATGTCCTCCATATTATTCCTTAGGTTCCAAAGTAAGTGAAACCATATGATAGTTAACTTTCTCTGCTTGATTTATTTCACTCAGCATAATCTTCTCTTCTTTGTCAGATACACGATTTATAAGTATCTTTCACCAGTCCATAGTTTGTCTTCTCATTCTCTCAACAATATCTTTCAGAGGAAAAATTTTACATTTTTATAATAATGACAATTCATTTCTTCTTCTATACATAATGCCTTTAGTGTCATATCTAAGAACTCTTCCTCTAACTCAGTAGTCCTCAACCCAAGGTAACTTGGCCCCCAGGAATTGGGCAATTATCTAGGTACATTTTTGGTTGACGCAGCATGGGAGTGGGATGCTACTGGTATTTAATGGATAAAGGCCAGAGAATCTGCTAAATATCCTACAATGCACACAAAAATTCCCACAACAAAGAATTATTTATGTGGCCTAAAATGTCAGTAGTGCTGCTGCTCAGAAAACCCAATTTAACCCTAGATCATAAAGATTTTATGTGTATGCTAAAGGTTTTACAATTTCATATGTTAATTTTAGATACATAACCCACTTTGAATTAATTTTTGTGTAATGTATGAGGTTTAGATGAAGGTTCATTCTTTACCACATGGATGTTCCAACACCATGTATTGAAAAAACTGCTTTTATCACTGAATTGCTTCTACACCTAGAGCCATAACTGTGTGGATCTATTTCTGGACTCTCTATTCATTACATTCTTTCTCTCCTTCCCCTGTAACATAACATATTCATTATTATAGTTTTATAGTAAGTCTTTAAATCAGGTGGTATGATTCCTTCTTTATTCGTTTTCAAAATTATCTTAGCTATACTAATTCATTTGCCAATGTAAATTTTACAATCATTTTATCTATATCTACAAAAAGAAATCCTCCTAGGACTTTGACTTGTATTGAATTAAATTTACAGACCAATTGGAGAAGTGTCATCTTTACTAAGTTGACATTCCATAATGCCTATCAATTTATAGGATTTCTTTCATCAGCATTCTGTATCTTCCACTACATAGATTTTGTAAATGTTTTACTAGATTTATACTTAAGCATTTCATTTTTTTTAGATTTTATTTATTTGACAGAGAGAAACACAGCCAGAGAGGGAACACAAGCAGGGGGAGTGAGAGAGGGAGAAGCAGGCTTCCCGCCGAGCAGGGAGCCCGATGTGGGACTTGATCCCGGGTCTCCGGGATCATGACTTGAGCCGAAGGCAGTGGCTTAACCAACTGAGCCACCCAGGTGCCCCTTAAGCATTTCATTTTTAGGAACGAAATGGCATTTTAAAGCTTTAATCTCCTTGTACATTGCCAGAATATAGAAATGTGATTGATTTTTGTGTGTTGATGTTGTGTTCTCTGACTTTGCTAAACAAAATATTAGTTCTAGGAGTTTTTTGGTAGACTGAGATTTTTCTACACATATAATCATGCTATCTGCAAAAACAATCAATTTTATTTCTTCCTTTCCAATCTGCATTCTTTTCACTTCTTTTTCTTGTCTCATTACACTGCTTAAAATTTCCAGTATAATGCTGAACAGGACTGGTAAAAGTGAACACCCATGCCTTGTACCTAATTTTAGGAGGGACATATTCAGTCTTTCAGTATTAAATAAGTTTCCATCTATTCTTAGTTTGTTGATTATTTTTATCATGGATGTTAAATTTTGTTAAATATCTTTTCCATATCAATTGATATGTAATCTTTTTCTTTAGACTCTTAATATGGTTTATTATTCTGATTTTCAAATATTGAGACACCCTTGTATTCCCAGGATGAACCTTGCTTGTTTGTGGTATATTACTTCTGGGTTGGATTTGTTAAAGATCGTTGAGTCTATGCTTATGAGGGATATTGACCTATAATTATTTTTATACTGTCTTTGGCTTTGGTATGAGGGTAAAGCAAGCCTCATAAAATGAGCTTAAAAGTGTGCCCTCTTCTATATTCTTTTTTATTATGTTAATCACCATATAGTACATCATTAGTTTTTGATGTAGTGTTCCAAGATTCGTTGCTTAGGTATAATACCCAGTGCTCCATGCAATACATGCCCTCCTTAATACCCATCACTGGGCTAGCCCATACCCCCAGCCCCCCTCCTTTAAAAAGCCCTCAGTTTGCTTCCCAGAGTCCATAGTTCCTCATGGTTCATCTCTCCCTCTGACTTCCCCCTTCATTTTTCCCTTCCTTCTCCTAATGTCCTCTATGCTATTCCTTATGTTCCACAAATGAGTGAAATAATATGATAATTGTCTTTCTCTGCTTGACTTATTTTGTTTAACATAATCTCCTCCAGTTCCATCCGTGTTGATGCAAATGTTGGGTATTCATCCTTTCTGATGGCTGAGTAATATTCCATTTTACATATAGACCACATCTTCTTTATCCATTCATCTATTGAAGGGCATCTCAGCTCTTTCCACAGTATGGCTATTGTGGACATTGCTTCTATGAACATTGGGGTGCATGTGGCCCTTCTTTTCACTACATCTGTATCTTTGGAGTAAATATCCAGTAGTGCAATTGCTGGGTCATAGAGTAGCTCTATTTTTAACTTTTTGAGGAACTTCCACACTATTTTCCAAAGTGGCTGTACCAACTTGCCTTCCCACCAACAGAGTGGGTAAGAGAGTTCCCCTTTCTCCACAGCCTCTCCAATATCTGTTGTTTCTTGTCTTGTCAATTTTTGTCATTCTAACTGGTATAAGGTGGTATCTCCATATGGTTTTGACTTGAATTTCCCTGATGGCTAATGATGTTGAACATGTTTCATGTTCATTTTCAAAACATGTGTCTGTTTTGAAAACATGTTTCATGTTTTCATTTTTCACGTTTCATTTTTCAACATACCTTGGCAATTAAGGGACTTTTCTGGTTCCATACAAATTTTAGGGTTTTTTGTTCCAGCACTTTGAAAGATGTCATTGGTATTTTGATCGGGATGGTATTGAAACTACAGATTGCTCTGGGCAGCATAGGCATATTAACAATGTTTATTCTTCTAATCCATGAGCATGGAATGTTTCTCCATATTTTTGTGTCTTCTTCAATTTCTTTCATAAGTGTTCTGTAGTTTCTAGAGTACAGACCCTTTGGTTAGGTTTATACCAAGGTATCTTACGTTTTTGATGCTACTGTAAGTGGAATCGAATCCATAATTTCTCTTTCTACAGTTACATTGTTAGCATATAGGAAAGCAACTGGTTTCTTTGCACTGATTTTGTATCCTGCCACATTACTGAATCATTGTATGAGTTCTAGTAGTTTGGGGGGTGGAGTCCTTTGTGTTTTCCACATAAAGTACCCTGTCATCTGAAAAGAGAGAGTGCTTGGCTTCTTCTTTGCCAATTTGAATACCTTTTATTTTTTTGTTGTTGTCTGATTGCTGTTCCTAGGACTTCCAGTACTATGTTGAACAGTAGTGGCAAGAGTGGTCATCCTTGTCATGTTCCTGATCTCAAGGGAAAGTCTCTCAGCTTTTCCCCATTGAGAATGATATTTGCTATGGGAGTTTCATAGATGGTCCCTCTATCCCTACATTCTGAAGAGTTTTAATCAGGAAAGGATGCTGTATTTTGTCAAATTCTTTTTCTGCACCAATTGATAGGCCATATGGTTCTTGTCTCTTCTCTTAGTAATGTGTTCTATCACACTGACTGATTTGTGAATGTTGAACCACCCTTGCATCCCAAGGATAAATCCCACCTGGTTGTGATATATAATCCTTTTAATGTAGTGTTGGGTTCTATTAGCCAGGATCTTGTTGAGAATTTTGGCAGGCATATTCA
This sequence comes from Spilogale gracilis, assembly GCA_004023965.1. Classification (NCBI taxonomy): domain Eukaryota; kingdom Metazoa; phylum Chordata; class Mammalia; order Carnivora; family Mephitidae; genus Spilogale; species Spilogale gracilis. Next base: position 14,343 of record PITA01025534.1, read on the forward strand.
TCAGGGATATTGGTCTATAATTCTCCAAATTTCCAAGGAAATGTTAAAAAAGAAAAACAAAGCCAGGGCCATCACATTGCCTAATTTCAAGCTATATTACAAAACTGTGATCACCAAGACAGCATGGTACCGGCACAAAAACAGATACATAGATCAGTGGAGAAGAATAGAGTGCCCAGATGTGGACCCTCAACTCTATGGTCAACTAATCTTCAACAAAGCAGGAAAAAATATCCAATGGAAGAAAGACAGTTTCTTCAATAAACGGTGCTAGAAAAATTAGACAGCTATATACAGAAGAATGAAACTCTGCCATTCTCTTATACCATATACAAGTATAAACTCTAAAAGGATGAAAGACCTCAGTGTGAGACAGGAATCTATCAAAATCCTAGAAGAGAACATAGGCAGTAAGCTCTTCAACACTGGCCACAGAAACTTCTTTCAAGACACGTCCCCAAAGGCAAGGGAAACAAAAATGAAAATGAATGTTTGGGACTTCATCAAGATAAAAAGCTTCTGCACAGCAAAGGAAACAGTCAACAAAACAAAGAGGCAACCCACGGAGTGGGAGAAGATATTTGCAAATGACACTACAGATAGAGGGCTGGTATCCAAGATCTATAAATAACTTCTCAAACTCAACCCTCAAAAAATAATATAATCAAGTCAAAAAATGGTCAGAAGACATGAACAGACACTTCTCCAAAGAAGACATACAAATGGCTAACAGACACATGAAAAAATGTTCAACATCATTAGCCATCAGGGAAATTCAAGTCAAAACCATAGGGTGTCTGGGTTATGGCAAAAATAAAAATTAATAAAAACAAAAATAAAATAAATAATAAAATATACATAAATAAATAAGATTTAAGATGGTGGCTCTTTATCAACTGGAATAGAGAGTAGATTTAACTCCTCTGTTAATAACCAAGATTGCTATACCAGTGTACATCACCCCAAAGGCAGGACAGGGAGAGAGAGTAGAACCTCCTAAAGGCTTTATGAATGAACACTGGGCAAATGGTTGATGCCTGCATTCGTGGAACATCTCACTGATTCCACAGGTGGAAATTTCTCCTCCTGACACAAGATAAGGTCCAAAGGAGATTCTGGCATGCCAATCGAAGAAGCGTTTCAAACTTAGACTCTAGAAAGCCACTTAACTATGAAAGTAAGGCTATAGTGGGGTTAAAATCCTAATTCCCCATCTCTTTGTCATCCAGGAAGAAACAAAGAAAGCAAGCAACCTGAGATGGGGACCAGTGAGTATTGGCCCATACTCCCAACTGCCCCAGATCTGAACAGTGAGGCCTATTGGTCCAGTAGGGCTCTCTTTGAATGGGGCACCAACCCCCCAAGGATCCTCCTTTTATAGACTCAGCCTTCAATTTATACCCTAATTCAATTCTTCTTCCCATTAAGATAAAGTGTCCAACTAGAGGAGGAAATTAGATAATTTAGATCCCTGAGGCACAGGAAAAAACATCCCTGGGCTATGTATGGGGCTCCTGAGCAAGAAGAGGGGTCATGAGCCCTTTTTACAACAAACATTCATTTTTTATTAAATTTCTAATCAAATACTATAATATTTCTTTTCTTTCATAAAAAGTTAAATATTTACAAGACTATCAATTTGGGAAAAGACAAAAAAAGAGTAAGAAATAAAGAAGAGTGATCAAAAGACAAATTCAGACAGAATAAATAACAGCTTATTTCAATGCCTTCCTGGACCCAGGGGCCATTGCCAGCATGCCAACTCCTCAGCCTCAGACTCAGCAGTAGTTCAAAATCTCCTCCAGTTTCAACATGTCCAAGGGGGGGATTTTGGTGACTTCGAAGAAGACCCTGCAAAAGGAAGAGGGGTCTGCTCAATGTAAAATAAGCCAAAGAAAACAGGCTCCATGGAACAAGTGGGACATAGGACACTTGGTTCCCTATATTGGTTTAACCTTAGAGCAGAAAGTAAGGCAAACAGTACTAAATCTTTCTTTTTCCTTGAGTGAGGCTAGTCTGTGCCTCTTCATGACTGAACACAAACCCCTCCTCAACTGGAGCTTGGTACTTACTGGTGAGAATACTTGGAATGCACAGTCGTGAGCTTGTTGCAAGGACGCAATGTCAGCAGGGTGTTCAGCTGCTTGACCAAGGGGTGAAGATCAGAGGTTTTGTAGCCACTGCAATACTCCAGGGCAGGAGCCTGGAAGAAGCAATGTGAACAGTAACTTTTACCACAGGAAGCAGACCCTTCCTCTAGCTCTACTATCCCAAGTCCAGACTGTGTATACATGGCATAGGCAGAGAAAATGGTAAAACATTTTAAAAACTCATACAGCAAAGACACTGATCAATAATATAGAGTACTTCCTAGAAGATGCTAGGTTCTACCTGCAAACTAATCATATGGCTATCCAGACGTACATAAGTACCATATACCAACATGTACCAGATGAATATCAGCCCTGGTTGTAGGTATTCATGTAAGCTGAAATCCACTAAAGAATCTAAGGAATATGACTGACTTTGTAATTTCTCACTCTCAGGTCAAGAGCCAATGGCCAGGCAAACCTCAAAATAAACTTAAGATCCCAAGTCAACAGACAACAGGATAAGGCAGTTACTCTTCCCTGGCTCTAAAAGCTATGATTCCATGCATTTATTTTCTCATTCAATTTTATGGATGCTTATTATGTGGCAGAAGTGATAGAGCAGAGCATTTAAGAGCAAAGTTTCCAGAGGCAAACGGCTTGGGTTTGAATTCTAGCTCCACCAACAGCATGGACTTGAGCCAGTTATTAATTTCTTGGTGCCCTGATTTCCCACTATGCTAAATGGGGATCATTACAAAGATCGCAGCATAGGAGTGGATGAGTTAATACACACAATGCACGATGAAACAGAGCCTAGTGCGAAGTGAGTGCCCAAACAAGGCTAGCTAGGATTAATAGTACCAAGTCCTGTGTAGACCGCTGTGAACACAAAGATGACTAAGGCCTCTGCCACTAAGGAATATGTAGTGGGGGAGACAGCCATGCACAGAGAATTACAGAATGTGTGGGAAGGTCTACAACAGAAGTGAGAATGGGACACTGGAGAAACAGAGCACAAGGACACATGAACTTTGGCCAGGAGAGTCACAGAAAGCTTTGTAGAAGACAGCCCATCTACAGTGGGTATTGAAAGTGGGAGCTCCAAAGGTAAAGAAGAGAAGGTTTATTCTATCAGGCAGTGGTTTTCTAAAAATGTCTTAAATTACTTTCCCTGAACTCCTTTTTTTTTCTTCCAAATATCTTACATGGAAACCCAAATATCTATCTGGATTGGGAGTGAGAGCTAACAAGCCTACCAACTTGGATCCCTTTACCTTTTACATGGCCCAGGAGACACTTGTACAGGAATCCCAGGACTCTACTGAACATTGTTTAGAAACCACTGCCACAGGTAAAGGGAAATCATTGGCATGCTGAGCAGGGGAGTAAAACACGATATTGGGTGTGTCAAATAAATTAATGGGCCCATTGTCACTGCACAGGTTCGGGACCCAATGCTTCATCTTGACTATTTTGAAAACCTACTCACTACTGTTCCCACTTTTATACCATATTTCATTTAATTCACCTACTATATTGCTATACCAATGCTGTTTCCAAAACACACAAAGAGAAGCAGGTCACTCTCCTGTCTCAAAACCTTAGAATGTCTTCATATAAAGTAGGTCTCTCTACTTGGTACCAAAGGTCTCTCAAAATATGCCTACACTCTGCCATTCCAGTCTCATCTTTCACCACTCCCTATTAATATATCCTCTGCTCAATCTATAGGAAGTGCCTTATTCTGCCCTAAATACATCACACTCTTCTCATTGCCTTCATATCTGGTCAATTATAATTCCCTCTACCTAGACTGTCTTCTCTCACAGGTTCTTATAATCTTTCAACACCCAACTCAAAAGTCGCCTCCTCCATGAAGCCTTTCTTCTCTATGAAAGCTGTATACATAGCACAGAGGACTGTGGGGCCATACTACCTGAGTTCAGATCAGGGCTGACACTTAGCTGATACTCACTGGTGCAACCATGCCAAGTGTTAAAACAGAGAACTATTTCTATACTGGTTGGCAGGCAATTTGCTGCCCTGAGTCTCTCAGTTGTCCCCCTCAGAACCTACCACATTTCCCCAGGATCTAAAGATCAAAGCCTGGCACAGCATGGGGCCTCTCCAGGGCCACAGTTCCAAAGTGATGGCCACATCAATTCTCATGATACAGCAGGTATACAATTTGAATGCTACTCCTAATTCCCCAAAACTAGCTCTGCCTCTCATTAGTAAAACATGGGAAGTTATTTCTTGCCTGTAAAGTAGGAATGGCAATACTGATCGTGTGAAAATTAAATGAGTTACTACACAAAGTGCTTAGATCACTAGGTACTAAGTAAATGTTAGCCATTTTTTCCTTTTCATCATCATCACTGCCATTTACTGAATGCTTTCTGTCCCAAGAAATTTCAGTATGACTTGTCTAAGTTCATGCAACTGTTTACAGCAGTCTTTCTCAGTACACAGGTTTTCCCAACAGTAGTGGCTGTAGGACTTCAAGGTTGGAGGGGCTTAGGAGTGAGTTTTATTTGCATTTGGGAAGGAGACTTTAGGGGCCTTCCTCTTCAGAGAAGACCATTATACTATACCTCTGAGTCCCCCATTATACATATACAGTTGCTTTCACACTTCTGGGTGCTTCTCAAATTCTGTTAAAATGAGCTCTCTTGGGGAAGTGGGGGGCAACCTTGCTGGGGGAACTACAAGGGGCAGTGGTCGACTAGGGTCAGGTAAGAAGGGGGTCCATCCTACCACCTGCTGCAACCTGAATTATTTCATATTAGTCTTTTTCACACTATTAGGCTTTCAAGTAAGCTTTCTTTGGAATAAAGAGTACTGTGACAAAGAAAAATAAAATAAAATCCTTTAAGCAGCCAGGCTCCTAACATGTTGAGATGTTAACCAATTTATAACTATGGGTATATGGCAGTTTTATCACTGAGTTTTCCATGACCCTACTTTACACCTTCCACCTGAACTGTCCCTGTGTTTTCTTGCTTTTAATTGATGTATAGGTGACATACAATACTACATTAGTTTCAGGTGTATAACATAGTGATTCAAAGTTTATGTATTAGGAAATGCTTACCATTTTAAGTGTAGTCACCATCTGTCACCATACGTCATTACAATGTTATTGACTATACTTCCTATGCTGTACTTTACATCCCCATAACTTATTTATTTTGTAACTGGAAATTTGTACCTTTTAATCCCCTTTGGGTACTTTGCCCTTCCCTCTGTCCCTCTCCCTTTATTACTTTGTTCTCTGTATTTATGAATCTGTTTCTGTTTTGTTTTTTTAACATTTTTTTAAGATTTTATTTATCTATCTGAGAGAGAGAGAGAGAGAGAGAGAGAGAGAGAGAGAGAGAGAGGAAGAGCACAAGCTGGGGAAACAGCAGATGGAGAAGCAGGTTCCCCACTGAGCAGGGCGCCCAATGCAGGGCTCGATCCCAGGACCCCGGGATCATGACCTGAGCCGAAGGCAGACACTTAATCGACTGAGCCACCCAGGCACCCCATTTGGTTTTATTAGATCCCACATGTAAGTGAAATAATATAGTATTTGTATTTCTCTGACTTGTTTCACTTAATATAATATCCTCTAGGTCCATCCATGTTGTCACAAATGGTAAGATTTTTTTTTCTTTTTTATGGCTAAGTAACATCCCTCTGTGTGTGGGGGGGGATGTGTGTACACACGCATCTTCTTTATTCATTCATCCATCAATGGACACTTGGTTTGCTGACTCTGTGCTTTTAAATCTCTACTCCATGTCCCCAGCAAGTGTTTACCCAGTGTCCGAGCTTCTTCATGTAGAGGGCCAGAAGGAAGGAGCCAGCAGCTAGCTTGGAAGCCCTCTCCTGGACATAGTCATATTCCTGCAGAGTCATCTCACAGATGAAGCGGGACAAAGTCAGTGTCTTCATGCTTGCATGGAGACACTAAAGATAACAAGACTTGCTCAGCAATCAATTCAGAAAAGCAGCACCCAGCAGAAGACCCTCTGTGCCCACTCTCTCCAGTTATCCCACCTCAGGCCTAAATAGCTCTCGGCCTGAACAATTCACTTCTCTTGCTACCACGACTCACACTAAGGACCCTACCCCCAAAAGCACAGACTCTTTCAGGCAGGGATTCTGAAATAGGCCAATGGGATTTGCTACCTTTAGAGTTTTTAACCAAATTACCAAGTGTCCTTGTGGTACCCTCCTCCCCACCTCCCATTTCTTTGTAAGTTATCATTTTAAGAGCCAAAGCCTTCCAACTATAACTTTGCACCTGGTTCCACCCCAGAAATATTCCATGATGCAAAAGAATTTCCATTTTCTTGACTGAATCTTTTTTAGAGATTATAACTTACAAACACACAGAGGAAAGTACATACATGTACTGGCAGAATACAATAAATAATTATAAAGTGACACCCCTGTAACCAATACTAAGATGAAGAAGGAGAACACTACCAGCATCTCTCCCAACTTCCCACATGCCCCTTCCTGATCAAAGACTCTTCTTCCCCTCCCCTACACTGTCTTCACCTTAACATATAAAGGCGCACCAAGAAAATCTTCCATTTTATTCCCTCTACATTTCATAAAGATGTTCAATCTAGGAGGGCAGATTGAAGAAATTTCCCTGTCCGCTGTTGCCCCTTTCCCTACCATTCAAGCAGCCACTCTGGTCGTAGAGGGGACTAACCCAGTAATGGAAGACTGAGGATGTGCCTCTTCTCTCTTACCCTAGCATATCTGCGCAGGAAATGATAGGCGATGGGAATGTTGATATCAAACTTGAGAGTTTGCAGGATGCTGATTTCCATGGTGAGCATCTCATCTCGCTGATAAATATCATCACAGATATACAGGAAGTCATCCACACAAGGTGCGCAGGACTCCTATGGGTGGAGAAGAGAGACAGTCAGAACCAGGCCAAGAGAGCCCACTGCTCTCTGCTTTGAGATAAAAGGCAGTGTGGGAGAGAAGTGAAAGACACGAGGCAATAACATTTCCTAGCATAAACCTTCAGAGTCGCTCTGAGCAAATTTCCGGTTGTTTGAGTAGCCCAACTAAAAAATAAAATCAGAAACATAGGAGAGGTCTGCCCTAAAACTGCACCACTGGAGAGAGAATCGGGCCTTGTGAAGTAGATTCTTACACTTGTCAGAGTGGCACAATATGGCACAGGAACCCATAGCAATTTACTCTTTCTTCTAATGAGTAAAAGCCTGGAATGGGAAATCTAAGACCTACTCTGGGGGAAGGGAGGAAAGAAGAACACAGAAAGTGGAGCTAGAGATGGAAAATAAGCCGGCACTCTGTTTCCCAGTCTAAGAAACAAACAAGGATGTTTGGGACAGGGCTCCCCTCGGGTAGCAGGCAGTGAGAGACAGGCAGACAGGCACAGAGACAGCCCTAGCAGAGACTGAGGACTGCAGGGGGTGGAGGGAGGATATGCTCATGGAGGCTAGACTGGGAAGATCCAGATCAGGCCAAGGGTGAGAGGAACCCCTAGCCAGGAAGCACCTTAACACATCCTGCCCTCTGCAGAATGAACCTTGGTTTGAGGCAGAGGACTAGGAAGCAGGAAGACCCCTGAATCCTTTATCCAGCTGCATCTCACTGCCCACCTCAGTGTTCTCCCCACACCTTTCTCTGTCTTTCTATTTTGAGATCTCTGACTAGACACTTAGTTTTGCAGACAAGGAAATTTAGGCATAGAAAGAGAAAGCAAATTGCTCAATTCATACAACCTAGCAGCAACACCAGAGCAAGAAACTTTCCCTTCCTTTACCCTATTCACTAGTGGTTACTTCCTTTCTTCTCTTCTCATACCATCTCCACACTTTCCCTTGCAAAAGTCTTTCTGTACTTCTCAATCCTGTGAGGGGAAGACAACCCTTCTCCAAAAAACATAGTGGGGAACCCTTCATCCTGATAACTACAACAGGGGTACTCTTGGTTCCCAGGTTTGCTAGGAAGTGCCTCTTTGCACTTTGCTCCTCCTTCTGCTGTCAGCCAGGGACACTTCTTTTTAATCCTCTTGAGGCTGAGGCATGGAGGACTTAATACCTTAGTACTTAATACCTTGTGCTAAGCCACAAGGATGGCCCTAGCCAAGCATGGTGGAGGGAAGAACAAGGAATGAGCCAGGGAATGTGTAATCAGGGGATTAAATGAGCCAGAGAGGGAAGCAGCAAAGAAGGGAGCAAGGGAGACAGTAAGAGAAGAGGAAGGGGAAAAGAGAAGGAGGAGGTGAGAGAGGAAGGAAGGGCAGAGGGAGGAAGTGAGTCAGGGAAGTTGGGTAGGAGGGAAAGAGCCAGAGAGAGAGAGAGAGAGAGAGAGAGAGAGAGAGAGGGAGCAAGTAATAGTGGGTGGGAGGAAGTGGACACTCCAGAGGAGAGGCAGCAATGAAGAGGGGGAACTTGGAGGGAGCAGACAGTGAGGGGGAGCAAGTGAACCAGAGAGCAAGTGAGTAGGGAAGGAAGTGAACCCAAGAGGGAAATAGTAAGGAAAGGAGAAAAGGCAGGAGGGGGAAGGGAGAAAAGAAGCAATGGAAGAAGGAGATGTGAGAAGGAAAGTGGGAGGCAGCTAGAATTAGAGGGAGCCATGGTGCCAGGGTACCAGGAAGCAAGATGGGAAGTAGAGAGGGAAGGAACACGTGAAGAATGGAGAGAAGGGATGAACAGAAAAGGGAGGAGGGAGGGGATGGAAGAGGGAAGCAAAAGACAGGGAGGGAGTGAAGCATGAAAGGAATGAGGTGGGAGTGAAGAGAGATGGGACAGGGGGAAGAGAACAAAGGGAGGGAAAATAAAAGGAAGAAAGGAGTAAGGGAGGGAAGGAAGGTGGGAGGGAAGAGGATGGAATGGTCCAGAGTGAGGGAGGGTGGTGGGAGGGGGAAGGTGGCAGAAAGGAGACACAGAAGGAGGGATGGATGGAAGAAGGTTGGGAAGAGGGGAGAGAGGGAACCAGGGAGGAAGAGAGTGAAAGAGTAATACAGGGAGGAAACCCAGTTTGTAGTGAATGAGTACACAAGGCAGGGATGCAAGAAAAATGGAGGGATGAGGGAGGGATTGAGAGAAGGCTGGAAAAAGGAAGGGATAGGGAGCAAGGGTGGAAGTGAAGCAAGAGCTGCAAGAAAGGTAGGCAAGTAAGAAGCAAAAGAGGGAGGACTGGAATGAAGGAGAGAGGTAAGGATCCAGGAAGGGAGTGAGGGAGTACAGGAGGAAGGAAAGCAAGAAGGAAATTAAGGGTAAAGCTGAGGAGGGAGCAAGTAAGGGAGGACAAAAACAAACCCACAGTTCTAAAGCTCTTTAAATTCAGTAAATGTTGCTACCTCTCTGCTTCTAAACACTAAGGTTTCACACAAGTAGCCTATCTACGGAAATATCACAGTTGAACAAGATCATTTAGCATCTAAGGAAGAGAAAAGAATCAGGAAATTAGATAATTTATGTTTATGAAAGAAAGGCCAGCAGGGCACCTGGAGGCTCAGTCAGTTAAATGACTGACTCTTGATTTCAGCTCAGGTCATGATCTTAGTGTCCTGGGGATCAAGCCTCACTCAGCAGGGAGTCTGCTTCCAGATTCACTCTCTTCCTCTGTCCCTCCCTCAATGCTCTCTCTCTCTCTCTCTCTCTCTCTCTCTCTCTCTAAAGTGAATGGATAAATCTTGAAAAGAAAAAAAAGAAAAAGAAAAAGAAAAAGAAAAAGAAAGGAAAGGAAAGGAAAGGAAAGGAAAG
>PITA01025535.1:0-24161 GCA_004023965.1 Spilogale gracilis
TTTCTCTCTGTAAAATAAATAAGTAAAATCTTAAAAAAAAAAAAAACCCAACTCACATCAGACTCTCTCCTTTTCTCCATCATGAATTAAAAAAAACAAAAACAAAAAAACAGTTTTTAGGGGCACCTGGGTGGCTCAGTCTGTTAAGTATCTGTCTTCGGCTCAGGTCATGATCCCAGGGTCCTGGGATCGAGGGCAGTGTTGGGCTCCCTGTTCAGTGAGGAGTCTGCTTCTTCCTCCCCTGCTTGTGTGTTCAATCTCTCTCTCTCTCTCTCTCTCTCTCTCTCTCTCTCTCTCTCTCTCTCTCTTTCAAATACATAAATAAAATATTTTTAAAAACACTGGTTTTTAAAAATGTTCCAAGGTGTTTAGTATTTGCTAATTGAGATCATTCAAAGATTCCTCTTTTTGACATCTTACTGTTGGGTCCCTCTAATCTCTCTTGGGACTTGTTAGTTGTGTCCATTCTGTATGTTTCCTTCTAAATCTAGAGGTTACAAGTTTCCACGCCAAGAAACATGAGGATTCAAGGAAGGTTCCTTGACAAACAAGACTGATCTCCAAAGTGTAGGGGTGGATAAGAGAATCACAGACCCTGCCCCCTGAGGCTGAGGAAGGATGATGGAAGGAGAAGCTCCCAGAGCCCGGGAGTGGAGAGCTGTGGCCAAGAGAAGAGCAGTGACTTCTGCATTCAGGGAGCGAGGGAGTAAATGGGCCCTGGACCCTCCCTCCTGCAGAGTGAGCGACGGTGCAGAAGCCCCCACGACCACCAGCCCAAGGAGCGGGTCTGTGCCAAGTGTGCCATGCAGACCCTCCTCTTGGGAGCACCAGCGGCTGTCCTTCCCATGCGGCTGCACAGTAATAGCTCCTTCTGAGGATCTTCTCATCCCCGAGCTTCCTCTCTCTCCTGGTCCAGCGTCATCGTGTAAAGCCTTGTCTCCCTGTTCTATGAACTATTGAAAGTGTCTTGCCACAGTTTCAGCGACCCAACCGAGGGCAGCCCCCTCCCCTACTTGATAATCACAAATCCTACTTTCATGCTTTGTATTGCCTCCTCCTTCTGGGCCACTCTCACATCACCAAATGTTGGCAGAAGAGGGGGACCGTTGGGTGGGACAATGGAGCCGCAGGGGGACTAAGGGAGCAGTGCCCGTTGGGAGTGTGGAGGCAGTGGAGAAAGACAGAGGCCCCCACAGCGAGCTGTGAGCCCACACGCTGCCTCTGGCTGTGTGTTACCAGTGCAGAGGTAGCCTTTTTTAGAACCCCTCGCGATCCTGAGTCACCGTATCTGTGCAGTTTTGTTTTCCTGGATTTTCAGAGTTCTTTCCTCCCGGGAAGCAAGCCTGGACCTGTGCAAAACCATGTCCCTTTTGTACCACGTGCAATCCTGGGCATCACTTTCCAGTCCCCACTGGCCCCGCAGAGCGCAGGTTCTGACAGGCATCACTGCTCAGCAGAGCCCGTCTGCTCTCCCTTCGTTTCCACCAGCACGAACTGCCAGGCCTCACACGTGTTGGGCAGGGAGACCCCAACAAGCTTCCCCTGACCTTAGTAAACATGCTCACCTGCCAAGCTCTGTCTCTCACCCACCAAGCCTGGGAGCTCCACTCTGGGACAGCCAAGAAATTGCATGGACACTTGCCCAGCACGCAGAGAAGATGTGCAGACAGCTCTTGCCTACATTCTGCCTTCCACATGTTTGCCATGCAGACGATGCTGTCTCTCACTTCACCTGCCAGATTCCAGCTCTAAATCCACCTGCAGGGGCAACATTGAAGTTGATGATTTGGTGAATCCCATCCCAAGAGGGAGAAGAAATGCCCTGTGTGTCACGCCCCCCTAAAACCTGGTGCTCCAGGGTGCCTGGGTGGCTCAGTCAGTTGAGTGACTGCCTTCAGCTCAGGTCATGATCTCAGGGTCCCGGAATCATGCCCCACATCAGGCTCCCTGCTCAGTGGGAAATCTGCTTTTCCCTCTTGCTCTCCCTCTGTGTTCTCTTTCTCTCAAATAAATAATAAAATCTTGGGGGCACCTAGGTGGTTCAGTCTACTAGGTGTCTGTCTTCAGCTCGCATTGTGGTCCCGGGGTTCTGGGATCAAGCCCCACATCGGGCTCCCTACTTGGCAGGAAGCCTGCTTCTCCCTCTCCAACTCCTACTGCTTGTGTTCCCTCTCTAGCTGTGTTTCTTTCTGTCAAATAAATAAATAAAATATTTAAAATAATAATAATAAAACTTTTTAAAAATACATAAAGTAATGTAACATAACATAACATAACATAAAACCTGGTGTTCCCTAAAAGGCTTCCCCCGGCTATTTGTGCAAAGGAGGACTGGGCACCCTCCCTGGCACCCTCCCCAGGAATTCACTGCTGGTGACAAGATACTCCTCTCTTCCCAGAGCAGACATGCCCTGTACTGTCACAGAATTGCTCTATGTTGGCTTCTTCACAGAATTTTGCACCAGATCCAAAAATTCATGGTGCTTTCTCCCCGGGGAATAGCGAAGTGCCCACATCATCCAGCCTGCCACCAACGACCAGGAAAATTACCAAGTAAAAGGCACCTCAAAATTCAAACAGAAGCAGATGCTGTTAAATGTAATAAAAGGATGAGATCTTACTATTTGAGACAACATGGATGGACCTCAAGGACATTACACTAAATGAGATAAGTCAGACAAATAAATACCTTAGGGTTTCATTTCTAAATGGGATCTTAAAAGCAAAACAAATGAATGAACAAACAAAAAAGCAGATCCATGCAGAGATCGAAACCTGATGGGTGCCGGGGTGGGGGGATAGGCAAAATGGAGAAGGGGGAGTGGGAGGTACCCCTGTGCCGTTCTAGAATGAACAAGTCCCAGGGACAGAAGGCTCAGGACAGGGAATACCATCAGTGGTAACGTAACGGCTTTGTACAGGGAAGACAGGAACTATACTTGGGAGCACAGCATAAAGTATAGGGACAAAGAATCATTATGCCGTGTCCCTGAAACCAGTGTCACACTATGTGTCAACCATACTCAAATTAAAAAAAAAAAATTTTTTTAAAGAGTCAAGTAGAAAGAAAAATGTATCCAATTTCTTTTATTACGGAACATTTTAACTGTCTTCGAAGACTCCGCCTTCACATTCCACGTGCCTCTGTCCCACGATGTCTCCTTCTCCGTCCTCTGGACCCCACTCTCTGGCGCGTTTCTAGGAGATTACAGGGGTGGCTGCTGGATTGTGGATACTCTGGAATTGTTGCTATGGGAGGAAGATATGCCTTCCGGAGCTCATGGGCTGTCTGTGCGCTTCTGACACCCCCACAGTTACTGCACCCTTGGTTCCCACCAGCAAAGAGCTCAGGGTCTCTGAAAATAAGCACATTGCTGAACATGGCCGGCCGCTACGAAGGAAGTTACACACTCCTCGGTCCTAGCCAAAGTCTCCAGCCTACTGGAGCCCATGAACTTCAGAGAAAGCCAGGCCTTCACACCTGCTCGGCTTCCCCATCTGACATGTCTCCCCATTTCCATTTGCCCTGATCTGTCCTGCTTCCTGTCCGCTGATGTTCATTCTTTTTAGCCAAAAAGTAGACAGCATAACATTTTCCTCTGCTGTGTTAAGATCCCCCTTGGTCACAAAACATATGCTTCCATCCCTCCTTCTTTTTCCCCGTTCTTTTTCTTTCTTTTTTTTCTTTATTACTGGCATTTAATTGAAGCCCCGTGTGAGGTCCTTTTGCATTTCTCTGCCACGTTTGCCATGTACCTTATGAGGTGCTTTTTAAGAGTTTTGCAGAGTGCTCAGCATAGTAAATGAATCATTTCTCCACTGTTTATGTGTTTGGGTACAATGAAAGCTCTTGACAAGAGGCAAGACTTTCCCAGCCTGGCGTTTATGATCAATTTCTATAGCTATTAAACAAGGTCATAAGCTTTTTGGAAATGTCTACCCACCTGTGACTTTTTTGTTGTTGTTTTTCTAACTGATACAGTTCATGGTTGCTGAGTGTTCTTTTCTAGCATCATGAATAATACACCAGGGAGAGTAGACTGGTCTCTGTTTTTTATTTATAAGTCTTGGATTTGGGGCAGGAAAATGCAGAGCTGACTTTTTCCATAGAACTAGGATTAATTAGCCACGTGAGCCTCTGCAATGCCCACGCTTACGTGTGGTTCACCAGGAAGACCAGGAGCATGGCCATGGCCTTTGTGTCCCCTCCATGAAGGGCCAAACAGATGGCACTCCAGGAATCTCCCCAAGATCAGTCTTCCAGAAAGGAGCTTTATGCAAATTTTGGAGGCAAATATTATCACCTTAACCTGTTAGAGCTAACATGCTAGACTTGTATTTGAATTCACAAGCATGGCCATCACAAATGCAGTCATGTTTTTGGAACAAAAATTAAGCAGAACATCAGCTGTATTGCTGCTCAGCGCAGGAAGATTTTTCTAGAACTGTGCTTCAGCTGTGCATTTCTGCCGTCCATCAGTGACTCAGAAATGACTGAACAGCCCCAGTGAATCAAAAGCCCCACCCACACCCATGAGCTGAGACAATCACACCCCAGGTTTGGAAACCAAACGACATGGATCTTTCTTAATTACCAAGATAAGTGGACAGTCCTTGGTTTCGTGTCAACTGGCCCAAGGAGGCTGAGCTGGAGGGTTTTTTCTGCTATCCTGGAAAACTCATAAACAAATACAGAAGGATCTGTCTTCCTGGGCTTCAGCTTTGCTCTGTTAGTGGTTTCTCGGGACCAGAAAGCAAGGCGCCGTGCCAGGCTCTGACAGCGACTCAAATCTATGTGCCACTTGGCTCACCAGCCCTGGCAAAATGTTTACTTAGATATTCAAGAATTCATCATGAGCAAAGCAGCCTTAGACTGCAGGACTGGTGGAGTTGGCACAGACCTGCGGATCGTCCTGTCTGGTCTCTCCACACACGGAAAAATGTAACATGTGGGAAGAATTCATCTTCACCCTTTCTGATCCACGCCTCTCCCCAACAGCTAACAGGATCCAGTATGCATATGGCAGACCCTCATAGCAGACGGTTTCAGTTGTGTAACAGGCATGAAATGGGCAAAGGCATCAGCCACAGCACAAACCACAGAGTGTGCCCGCCGCCCACTGCCTGCCCCCAGACGGTTCCCATGACTGCTGATCTTGACTGCCAGAGTTATCAAACGTGACACACTACCCCAACGAGGTCAGCTGCCCTTCAGGAAGGAAGTCAAGAAATTCAGTAGGCTAGCTCTGCCTCCCAGGTTGTCAAGCCTTAGGGAGAAAGCCTTAGGAAGATAGGGTGAGAAAACCGAACTGGGAGAACCACAAGAAAGACCAATTTTAACTGGCCTCTATGTCAGAGGTGCCCTCCTCTCTTGCTGACAATGCCGCACCTCCTCAATCCTGCTCTGACCTTGATCCTGGGATTGTGTTCCAGCCTGATCCCTGGTGGTCCATTGGATTCAAAGCTGAGATGCCATCTTCATGAGTAGATTCCCATCTAACTGTGACTCCTTAGGCTCAGGTTCCTATTTTGTACTGATTTGTCCACTTTCTCTTATTTGGAGAAGCAATATATAGTACCTCTAAAATCAAAGATGGAAGTCTATGCTGAAAAGTGCAAGGCTTATCTAACCCCTTGGCAGGATAGCACCTTCCAATGCTCTCATAATATCCCCTTCTCTTTTTCTCCTTATTAGGTTTTACTAAAGAAGGTCTGTGAGCATCCTGGGAAATTCTGCAGATGTCAAGCCAACGCAGTCCTCACCAGAAAGGAGCTCTGTGAGGATTTTCAAGGAAATGATAAACAGATTTCCCTTTGATCTGACTTGTCTGGAGCTACTTGGCTACAACGTGCTACTCGGCTACCTGGCCTTCAATTCAAAGCTTGACTATTTTCCCAGCTGTACCGTATTGTCTCCTTCACCTTGATATTTCACAGAGGTCTTGGAGTGCCCACTATGTGCCAACCATGGAAATATGTGATGGAATTCAAAGATCATTAAGACAGCTTCATGTCCATCCCAGGAGCTCACAGAGACCCTGAAACAATGTGCAAGGGGGCCAGAGCCCTCCTGGACAAATATGTGTGAGATAATAAGGTCAAAACACCCCCAAAATGGAAAGTAGCCCATATAACCATCTGTATTCAAACGAATACATATTGTGTCACATTCCTACAATGAAATAATTCACAGCAATGACGATAAGTGACAATGACAACAAACAACACGCAACACCGTGGATTAGGCTAACAGAGTAACTGATGTTGAAATGAAAGCTTCTGCAGATGGTTTCGCTTCTGAGCCTAAAATCAGTGAAAATAATCCATTACTGCGAATATACACAGGGAAGGTAATGAACTGTAAACAAAAAAAAAGCAAGGAATTGATTAACATAGATCTTAGGACAGTGATTGTCTCTAGTGAGAGGAAGGATGTTGTGATTCGGAAGGAACATAGAAGGGCATTGTGTTTTCATCAAGGCCTGAGCACCGACAGGCATTCATGCTTGGAAACCCTACACTTGGTCTCATGCTCTGCAGCCACTGACTCCAGACAAAGATGCAGAGCCATGCATTCCAGGGAGCTCAGCACCTTCTTTGTGGCTTCTTTGAGCCAACACGTGGGTCCAATGCCTCAATTCCCAGGCAAACAATACATGCCTTCTCCTCTCATTCATACTTGGTCTTCGTAGTCTCATTAGCTAATATCATTTTTAGTCTCTCTTCTTGGTGAAAGGTGCCTCAAATGCTTTCTGGAACAAACTAGGGAAGGAGCACAAGTAAATAAGTGACCAAATAAAAACCACAATGTCCCTAGGTTGCTCACAGGAGAAAATGTGAAGCCTTGGAGACAATTCTAGCCATCATTAATCAAGTCAGTGATTTTATCTTGGAAGGTTCGGGAAGCATGAGTCTGAGGAAATGAGTCATTGAACAGGTAGCTTTCAGGAAGGGTTGAAAGAACAGCCCACTGCAGCAGGAGGATCTAGATGATTGATGGCGGCACACTGATGAGGTCTTCTACGGGTGGGCTGACCCTGGGAAGATTCTGAAGAGCTGCAAGGGGGTGTGACTGAGCCAGAGCCCAAAAGTGTTGGCACTTCAGAATACAGCCCTATGTGCAAGCCTACAGGTGCTTCTGAATTCAGCATCAACCTCCCTAGTTTCAACCTAGTGACTAGGAGCATATCATCTTTACCTTCAGTGTTATGTACCAAAGATTGGTACATCCCAGCCCAAGCTTAGATGCTGCCTATTCCTGGGATTCATGTCTGCCTAAGCCTCCAGGAAGAGTGCTGGTAGTCACTTTTACACCAGGTAGGTGGGCTAGTCAGGATGGAGACAGCACCCACTGACACCCCCCTAGACTTCCCCCATCTGGGGTTTCTCTAGTGACACGTGCCTTCCATGGGGTCTCTTCAAGGATTATTCTGATGATCTTTCACAATTTGGTTCCAAGGATCTTAAAACAGAAAAGAAACTGTCAGGAAATTTTATATGTCCATCCTCAACTTTTAAAAACTCTCCCTTTTTTGGGTTATAAACCCCTGCAAGCCTGGATTCCTTTTTAACCCAAGCTTTCCACCAGGGTCTGGGACATGGCAGCCCCTTAACAAAGATGTGTTGGCAAGGAGGTAGGGTCTCTGGGTAGGAGGCCAGGTGCTGCCCCTAGTGGGCCAGGAATGATACTCCCTGAGGACAGGAAGCTACTAATCATCTCAAAGGCTCTCCTACGCTAGACTTTGAGACAAAATGTTTTCCAGATCCACTTTTTTAGAAATGCTGGTAGATTCTTAACAGGACTTTGATTCAGTCCTAAATGAGGGTAAAAAAGCAAAGAAGCCAAAAAAAAAAAAAAAGTGTGTGTGTGTGTGTGTGTGTGTGTGCGCGCGCACGCGCACACACTGTGTGGAAAGTCTGCCCACATGGAAAGACCTGGAACTCACACCCTTGAAGGCTACAATGCTTGTAGCATTCCCTCAGCAGAGGTGATGTAAAATAAAGAACAAAGCCATGACAGTCATGAGTAGGAGGGAAATAATTTAAAACAAGGAACTCTACTATTTTAGCAGTTTATAAAATTTTCTGGCTTTAAAATCTTTTGTGACCATACAATCAATGCCTGAGGAATGAGTCTGTGGGGGGTCAGGAGATATTTAGTGAGCATAGAGCCAGGAGCCCTTGCTTCCAACCATTTAAATTACACCTTCCAGGCCATGGCTATGCTAAGATCTGAGTTTAAAAAGAATCATCTTAATTGTAATGATCAATCAGCTCACCAAATAACACAGTGTAGCATAGTATCATATCTAGGATCTACCTGAGTATCCTTGAAACTGCTGAGGGCCGTCCAGACAGGGAAGCAAGAGGACAGAGCCCACCTGGATGAACATCCTGGTTCTTACTGATTTAAGTCAGGCATCCTAGACCAAAGTTCTTAAACTCTGACCCTTCATTTCCCATGTTCATAAAATGAGGAAGGTTCTAGCTCAGCGCTCCCAGTCAAGATCTGTTTCCCCATCTCTGGCCCCATTCAGGCCCACCATTAATGCCAGCCAGACATGTGTGGCCCACCTCCCTCATTTAAGACCAGATATACCCAATGCAGTACCAGGCTTCCATACGAGCAGCTCCAGTGCATGCCCTGCTGTATTTTCTTTTCTTTTAGGGGGCTACTTTAGAATCTAAGAAGGGAAACTGGAAGTTTATATGCCCCCCCAAAATTAAAGGTACAGCTGTTAAGATCACTGGGAGCCAAGTCCAAACTCTCACACTCACTTAAACTCATTTTTTTTTATCTTGTAATTGGAATTAAATCATTATAAAGCCTTTCTTCTGGGTGGTTGTAGAGGTTCACTGAGATAACGCCCACTGGAAAGAGCTTGGTGCCTGGCACACGGCCTACCTTTGATAGACTGTGTTTCCCTTGTCACAGGGCAGTGTGGTCATTGAAGGACTACCCTAACGCTTGCTACCAAACTGTTAGCTGTTCAAGGGCAAGGACTGGCTTCCCCATCAAGCACTACCTAGTATAATGTGATAACCACTTACGATTATGCTGTAACGTAATTAAATTGAGGAGTATATTTATATACTCTGACCTATTGGCTCTCAACTCCGATACCTCAAGTGTACATCGGATCACTCAAGCACTTGATGAAAAAAACCTGTGACAACTCTTCACTCCTGGCCAATCAATTTGGGACCTCTCGGGGAAGTTCATAGGAGTGGGCATTATATAAATGGTCCCTGGAGAAGTCGTAAGTACAGCCAGCACTGAGAAGCACAGAGCCTGACCTGCACTCACCTGTCCACTCATAAATGGCCACCTACTTTGTACCAGGCACCCCTGTGGGCAATGATGACTCCAAGGTGAGTAGGATGGTTCTCACCCTCACAACCTAGAGAGAAACATGCATAAATCAGTTACTATACTGGTCTGGCAAGAGAGCCCTGTGCAGAGGCGACCACACAGGCTCAAGGAGACCGGAAGCTCATTTAGAGGAGATCGTACTTATAAATGAGGGAGGGAATCGGGAAAAATGACCTTCAGTGAATTGCGTTTCATTGTTATGTGCTCGATATTTATTCAGGATCATCATTATGAAATAAACATTTCCACTGTCTGACTCAGGGACCCCATTAAAGGATTGTCATGAGAAATTTCTTTAGTTTCCTCTTGCTCTGTAGAACAGAAGCAGCACTTTGCTCTCCCCTTGAACTCCAGAAATGTTGCAGACAGGTTTCTGTTCATAGGTGAATCTTATATTTACAATCATGGCTGGACTAAAAAAAGGTTTCGTTTTATTTTCTTTTGGACTCATACTATTATTTTATTTTAATGACCTCAAATTCTCCACTAGAAAAGATGGAGAGAAAATAATTAAATTTAAATGTCAATGTTCTAGAATCCATTCATAACCAGGACCCACAATTTGTATGTCTTGGTTCCATTGAGTTAGAATGGGGGTGGGGAAATACATATTTATTGAGCACATGGTAATGTGTCAAGCAATTTGTTCTGTGATTTACATACATTATCTAAATTATATCTCCCAATAATACTATGACTTTGGTACCAAACTCCCATTTTACAAATGCAGGGGAAATGAGATTCAGCAAGGGTGGTGTAAGACAACTGGTAGGTAATTCTTTGAAAGGCTGGAAGATACCATGGTAAGCAAGGTCCATTTTATTCCTTTTTTAAAATATTTTATTTATTTGACAAAAAGAAACACAGGAGAGAGGGAACACAGCAAGGGGAATTAGAGAGGGAGAAGCAGGCTTCCTGCCAAGCAGAGAGCCTGACGCAGGGCTCAATCTCAGGACTCCGGGATCATGACCTGAGCCAAAGGCAGATGCTTAACGATTGAGCCATCCAGGAACCCCGGTCCATTTTATTTCAGATCAATGTCTCTTCCTCTCTCAAACTTTACTGTATGATTGTCAAAGATTTCCAGTCCCCACTCAAGTGACTTCTCAAATGCAAGTCCCAAGTCTCAGCCATTCTACATCGGTACATGCACTTGTTAATTTAATAAACGTAATGTATTGCTAGCTGAGGCCCATCCAGGGATGAATCAGAAAGAGATGAATCAGAAATGCACTCTGCTCTGAAGGGAGTTTATAAACTATTAGAGGGAGAAAAACACACACACACGATAATTAAAACCAATACATCAATGCATCCCTATCCAAGACAAGGAGCCACTGAGTTGCTCTTCACTCACCATCAGATAGGGAACACTATTGTCAGATAATTCCCAGTGGGAGTCTCTGGATAGTGGGTACTGGTGGTGAGGTGGGGCCCCAGGAGGATCAGGACCTAGATGCAAAGAAAGAAAAACAATCCCGTGTCCCAAGCAGGCAATCAGAATTATGATGTGTGCATGACCATCTGGGAAATAGTTCCAGGGCTGGTCATGATTCTCAAGTGTGTGTTCCAACAAACTCAGAGGCTACCAGTTCAGAGGCCACATGTTAAGTGGGAAGGGCCTAGCAAGGGTCAAAATTCTAAGTTCCATAGAATGAATACTGTTCCTAGAAGAGGAAGAAAACCTAAAGTTCTGGGAGCAGGAAAGACAAATAAACAAAGACAAGGACAAAGCAGGAAGGATCATGGTCCTTATCTTCTGGAGGCTGAAACATGGTGGATCAGCCAACTTAAGCTATCATAAGGGTAGATGCATGGCCACTCAGTGCTCTTGCTGAAAATAAGGAGCTGGAAATAAACTGGAACTCCATACAGGCCTCGTTAAGAAACCCAAGTTAATACACTTCCAAGATCATCTTTGAGTAGTTGGGTTTTGTTCACTTTGTTAGCTTGTTGTTGTCTGTTTCTGTGGTTCCTCTTGTTTGGTTTGGGGTGGTTTATTTTTAATCACAGAGGAGTTCGGACATGTTAGTGAGCAAATTGAGGTTGATGTATTTGGAGCAAACAAAAATTTATTTTAAGTAAAAGAGTTGATACAAAAGTGCTGTGTAAATACATGTCATGTGGATTTTTCAGATACAATTTAGAGAGCTCATAATGCCCCTTGCTTTAAGAGAAAAATTATCCTAAAAATCCAATCTCAGCCCAATACCCAAAATTCTATGATTTATTTAGTATTAATGCAAATATGACCATCTTCTGCTGTATACCCTACCAAGAATTTGGAATTTATAATTCCAATTTTGAATTTGTTTCCATTACTGCTTTGGTTTATATCTGAGCATGTGGGTTGTTAACGTTCAAAAAGAATCTGACTTTTCAGTTCTGAATCATATGAAAATGACAGCCAAGATAATTTGATAAAATGGGCCTTTGCTTAAACTTCATGCCCTGTCATCTGAAGTAGACTTCCAAAGGCTAACACATTTCCCCCAGAGAGTGCTGAAGGTGGGATCTAAGGGTACATATATCAAAAAAATGAAGGGTCTGCTGTCCTGGACCACCATGCCCACTGGTTCAGCACTGGTGTTAAGGTAGATGGTTGTTGGCTCTCTGACAATTCTGGGAAAGCAAACTTGGTAATTAGGTCCAGTTCTCAGGAGAATAAAAGATGAGATGCTTGAGTGAATGAAGAAAAGTTGCCTAGTTCCAGAGACATGAGCCATTCAAACCCACAGTAAAAGGTCATCTATAGAAAAAAAGCCCAAGAATTCATTCCAAATCTAAGTGGGGGATTTTCAGCCAACGGAGACTTCAAGGTCCTGGCAACTTTGTTAATGTGAAAACCACACATTGACCCTCAAACTACTTTCATTGTCCCCAAGTATGTTGTATGACGGGCCACATGTATTGGAAGGAGACCCACAGCAGTGAGAAAAACCTTGAACAATTACATTTACAATAAACTTGGAAACATTGGATGTGACATCCCATGCAAGAGACACGTAACCACAACCTGGCTGACAGGTTAAACTAGTCCAAGGTCTTCCATAACCCCTTCTCCATCATGCAACAAGGCAAGAATAGGGTGAGGAACAGGGGAAAATTTATATTTTTAGTCCCTTTTCTCAGTTCGACCAGGGACTATCACTCTCCAGACTCAGCAGATGGCAGACCAGACAGTTTTGTCTGATGAGCTAATTAGTTTTCAGCTCCTCATTATCACCTTACAATGGAATCTAGAATAAAAGCTTGAAGTGCAGGATGTTTAAAGGGCTTATTTGAATGCAGTAAAGTGCATTCTTTAAGTTAAATTCCTTCATCAGAAATGGGCTTTATCTGCTCAGAAGGCATGAAGATTTAGGAGAAAACTGTTAATAGAGTAGCTTGTCTCTAATGTGGAAATGTCAAAAGTAGGATGTGCATTCCAGACAATCACAGATAAGCCACATTTTTAGTGAAAGGAAACTCGGACTGGAAGACCTGAATTCTAGTCTCTTCTCTGCCACTCATCAACCCCATGGCTGGAGACATATCAGCTTCCCTGAGCAACCTACCCGTATCTGTGAAATGAACTCACTGGGCAAGGTCCTTCCAGGGCTCCAATTCCATGCTAACCCTTCTTTAGGGTCAACCATGCAGTCTTCTAAGGCACATTTATAAGATTACATTTCTTCAGATAAAATAATTTTTAGAATTGCTAAGCATTAGAAGCTTTTTTTTTTTTTTTAACAGAGCATAATTGCTTTGGCAGATCCATCTGTCTCCAACAACAGCACTCAACACACCATGTGCCCACACGCACTAGTCAAGCTGGCAGATGCCGAGCCTGAGAAACAGAAAGTTAAGGTCTATGGAGGTTAAATGACATCCAAGTTTCAACTCCTTGCTGGACGACTCATGAAAGAGGGCTGCTAACGCCTGGGATTTCCAGGGCAGCAAGGCATGCTGGTTGAGCTGTGAGTGAGAAGCTGGGGAGCTAGCTTCCATATCTCCGATGTCTAGCTCCCATTTGGTGCTTGGTAATTATTACATACAGGCAGGATACAAAGCGTTTCTGCACAACAGTTAAATGCACTTGAGATGCAGAATTTTTCTGGGCCAAAGTCTGTTTTTTTCTGAAATGACCTAGAAACGACGAACGCTTCCAAACAACAAGTGTCCCTCTCCTTCATGCCGCCAATGCCCCAGAGCTGCACGGCCCCAGTTGGTAGCCGCTAGTCACATGTATCTCTTTACATTTTAATTTTAATTAATATTAGATGAAATTTAAAATCCAGTTTCTTCATTGCACCTGCCACTGTATCAATAGCCATGATCCAATAGCCATGCATGACCATACATGACCAGTGGGAACCAGAGAGGACAGTGCAGGTCTAGAATATTTCTGGCATCACCATTCCTAACACCATATAAATCCCTTTTGGCTTTGACATAGAGTACACAACCAACATTGACATTCTTCGTGTGTTAATAACACGATAAGAACTCCATTGTGGGTCATCTGGAGGCTGGGAAGAAGGGACTCAACTCATGGTATAGTTGAGTGATTTCTCTCACTTGTCTTTGGGAAAATACCCAGCGGTCTCACCAAAACAGCCCTAGGAGTACCTACCATTGGGAAATCTCGGGTCAAAGTAAGAAATGTTAAAGAAAAAAAAATCCAGTGAAGAATCTATGTTCTTCTCATTAATTCATAACTTAAAATATCATGCTTATTTATATACTTTATATACATTTACATCCTTTATATGGGTACGTTTGTAACGTGTGCAGAGACATCATCTAGAGGAAGAATACTCTAAAACGATTCCATAATTTAATTTATGATCTACCTTCCTGGTATTCCTCTCCTTTTTTCCCCCCTTATTTCACTGTCTGTATACAGCATCTTTTTCTTTTATTTGATCTCATTAAACTGTTGGCTTTTATTGGCCTTTATAGACCTCTCATTGTGGAGATATTTTTTCCTTTGACTCTTCTTTCTTGAAAAGGTTAATTCATAAGGGGGAAAAAATGAGCTGATGATCATTCCTCTGTGGCTACTAATGCTTTTTATTTATTGATTTTTTATTTTAAGTATACTCTACATCCAACATGGGGCTTGAACTCATGACCCCGAGATCAAGAGTGGCATATTCTACCAACTGTGCCAGCCAGGTACCCCTTTGGCCACTCATGCTTTATCTGCTTTTCTTTCTTCCTTTGAAAGATCCCCTTCCTGCTCCTTTGTTTGAGGTATTCTACTCGAAGCATAAAATAACACACCTTAGTAACCTATATTATGTGTAGAAATTGCTTCATAGTTCTACAAATGCTTCCTTTTCCAAAATATGGAATTACGGAATACTGATTTATACCAGAAATTATTCAACATTGGACAGGCTAGCATCCCTGTAGGGATAAATCATGGATATATATGGGGTTTACCATCAGCTTCTAACCCTTTCCTCTAGTTTCAGTTCCCTGGCCTTCTCTCTGTCTCTTCTCCTCTCAGAGGCTGGGCACAGGTGTTAGCACAAAGATGGCCCACCTGTAGATCAGGAGCACCGACAGCTTCGGTGCACACCCTTCCACCTATCCTGGAAGGATTCATTTCAGACCTGCCATCCCACCCTGTGTCCCTGATGAAGAACAGAACCAGCACAGGAGAGAGACATGGAGGTAAACAGAGAAACTGCAGGCTGGGGATATCTCTGAGCCCTCCACTCTGCCAGCCTGGGGGTTGGACTTTTTCCACTAGGATCTTTGCGCTCCTAATGAATATGCATGGTATTTCTGTGCATCTGATTTCCAAGGGATCTTACAGTCCTTCATACTGTGTGACTCAAATTGTGAAAGTCTTTTGAAAAACATCTTAATTCGGTGCTAATGCCAAGCAAATTATTTCTGAAAACTGACAAGGATTTTAACAGGGAAAAACTTTCCTCAAACTATCCAATTAGCAGCAATGTAAGAAGATGGTGGTGAGATTCTCCCATAATTAATAGGTGCATCGTTAAGTGTATTATGTAATATTAAAATATTACCGAGGAGACAGAGCTAGAGACAAATGTCCTCATCTGGGCTGGATGGAGCTCTTCTGGAGAACCATGTTATAAAGTTCTTTAATTTAAAAAATTACATTTCCAAGGCCTAATATTGTCAGAAAGACAAATCATCTGGCTCGGTAAGAAATATAGATTTAGAGGATTGTACTTAAGGGCCTAGCACAGGGACTGTACATCACTGTCAAGTGCGAAGGAGTGGGGCCATAGAAGCTGCACACCTTTTTTCATGGGCGAGTGTGGGTGGAAAAGGTATCCTTGAACATCTCTAAATCTGAGATGGCTGAGAGCCCAACCCCTTGCTCATACCCTGCCAGGCACATGTGCTATTTTCTCATAGGTTTTATGACTATTGAGGGATGGTGAGGCCAACAGATCAAGAGAGGACTGCCATTAAAACGATAGTTTGTGTTTCACAGATCCCAAGGGGAGGGGACAAGCCACCCCATCTGGGCTACCCCAGGGAAGGGCAGAGGGAGAGGGGGAAATGTGGATATGATCCCTTATCATGGTTCCTGTAGGAAAGAACAGGCGAGGCAGGATGAGCAGGCGTAGGATTGGCTACTTGGAATGACTTCAGTGGGGTGTGGGGCCCAAGGGCTGTCCCCAGCTGTCTGGTCCTTGGCCCTGGGGTGTTCAGGACAGCAAGATAGTGACCCAGACTGTGAGACCCCTTGGAAGGCAGGGCGGGTACATGAGTTTTAGATTGGTTGGTTTGCATATGAAAGGCCTGCAGCTCCAAGAATGGGCTTCCCCAAGAAGAGCAGGAACTCCAGGGTCAGCGAAGCCCCAGATATCCAAGCATCAGAATACAGAAAATAAAGGACTATTAACCAATAGTCCCGCAGTTACTGGCACAGGTTCACTGGCTGAAGGCTGAAGGGTGGTGTCATGGGGGGCTCTACTACCTGTTGCAGAAAGAGGACCTAAGCTACCAGTAGGGACCAAACTCTGCAGACAGAGCTGAGAACAAAAGCAGAACCAACCTGTTCTTATTTTTTTTTTAATTTTATTTATTCATTTGAGAGACAGAGAGCACTAGTGAGGAGTGACATAGGGAGGGATAAGCACACTCCCTGCTGAGCGGGGAGTCCAACATGGGGCTGGAGCCCAGCACCCCAAGGTCATGACCTGAGCCGAAGGCAGACACTTCACTGAGGGAGCCATCCAGGTACCCTTAAAGCCAGCCTGTCCTTGTGAGGTGTCCCCATGAAGAATGTTTGCCGCTCACCACCAACGCATCTCACTTTCCCGTTGTCAGCATCTGCGATGCATCAAGGGTATTCTCCAAATTAATAATGCTGTGTGCATTCTGGAAAGTACAGCTCCTCACTCTATCCCCCAAGTCCCTCTTGACAGGAGTCTAGCAATATATGAACTGAAGAGATGGTTGTAGCCTCCCCACTCCCCCTCAACGGATCCCCAGCACTTTGGAAACCCTAGGTTCCCGTGAAGACTGCAGGCTCAGAAAGAAGCTCTCTCAGCAGGTCCCGGGCTCCCTGAGCATCCCACCGAGGAGCTGCCCACTCTTCCCCTGCAGATGGAGGACAGAACCCCAACAACAGCCCCTACTCCACCTCTGCCTCTGCACTTGGTAAGGACGGCTCTCCCGTTCATCACACCTGTGGTGGTCGCTGCACCTCCCAGTCAGAAAGCAAAAACAAAAGTCAAGAAATTGCATGAGAGGCCGTTCCTTTTTCTCCAGCCCAGGAAGAAAACCAGCAAAGCAAAAATAAACTTTCTCTTGCTTCAAAACCCTGTCTGTCAAAGGCCCAAATAGCCTGAGCAAAGATGCAGAAGGAAAGAGAGAGCCCATATGGTGCAGGGTTCCTTAGCCTGAAGGGGAACAGAACCCCAGAGAGAACAGAGCTGGGCTGTACTGCAAGCAGGAGAAGCAGAGAGGCCTCCCCATGGGGCAACACTTCTGCCCACCCAGCTCCACACCCGGTCACCTGGCCACGCTCCAAGGACAACCTGCTGGGCACTCATACCTTCTGACTCACCTGGCATGGGCTGCAGCCTGGGCGATGGGGGTTTTAAAGCTCCCCCAAAGGTGCCAGGGGGCTCAGCATCTACCTCCAGCTCAGGTCATGATCCCAGAGTTCTAGGATTGAGTCCCGTGTCAGGCTCCCTGCTCAGCAGGGAGTCTGCTTCTCCCTCTCCCTCTGTACTCTCTCACACTCTCTCAGGTAAAAAAATAAAATCTTAAAAAAAAAAATTAAAGTTTCTCCTAAAACTCGAATCCTTAGCCGAAGTTGAGAAGCACCTGTGTAAGGAGATATTGCAAAACATTATTTCTGATTTTTTTTTTTTTTGCAATAAAGGAACTGAAAAACAGAACCAATGATTGTGAGTCATGAATCCATAACTTGGAAGGTCAACGGGAATACTCTAGTACAACACAGCAAAGCACACCGAGAACTAAAATCTTTGTATTTATTTCCTAAATGTTTATCTAGCACTTAAGTGTAAGGCATTATGAGTGCTTTGTGAATATTAACTCAATTACAGTCCTTGGGAGCCTATGGGATTGGTGCTTTTCTTGCTTGCTTTTTGTAGACCAGTAAATAGAGGCCGAGACAAAACATGTACATGATTCAACTTAACACAAATGTCCCAGGGACAGAAGTGAGAAGGTGAGAGGGAGGCACAGACCAGGGAGAGCAGCCCTGGGTGGCTTTCAGGGTGCACACTGAGCCCTGATCCTGCTCACATACTGATCATACTGATTCTGGAGGCTGAGCTGGCTCCATGGTGACGCCTCAAAGTTAGAGGGAGAAGAATTGATGCCTAACGTCAGGTCCAAACAAGAACAGAAGAAGGACAAAGAATAGAAAGAATATAACAAAAGGGGAGCTGAAGAAAGACTTGAAAGAGCTTATTTTCAATTGATCCAAAGATTAATGAAATTGAGACCCTTGGTGGTCAGGAGGGTCCTCACTGACATCCAGAGTCACTCAATTGCTTACAAAGTAGAAAGAGTGAACCAGCAGGGGCTGCTGACAGGCCACCAGGGAGGGGACTTGAGGCAACAACACGGGTGGGACAATCCGGGAGCAGCAAAGAAGTCTCCATCTGTGCAAAGATTCTTTTCCTGTGTGGACGAGAGGTGTCTTAGCCTGGCAAGCACTCAGGACCACTTAGGCCAGCTCATTTCCTGAGCGAGCGTCCCGGGAAATGGGAAATAGCCAGCCAGCGGAATAATAGTCAGGCAGAACAATGGTTTCAAAGCAAAAGAAACCGGAAAAAGTGGTGAGCTTTAAAACATAACGTATTTCAAACCAAAAAGCATAAGGGGCTGGTTTATCGTAAGCAGACACCGGTTTGGGTTTGAATGAAGAATATTCAATTTTGTCTTGCAGGGAGAGGGCAGAACGAGGTGGGCGGTGGGAGATGAGAGGAGCTATCAGCTTTCTTCGTCGGCACCTTGAGGAGAGAGGGGCAGCAAGGGTCGGTCGGGAGCAGAGAGAAGTTCAGTCAGGCCCAGGAAGCCAGGAGAAGCACGTTTCTTCAGGATTTACCTATTGAATACTCCAGAGACTCACTCAGGGTGAGGTGTGGGGAGCGGGAGGGCCTCACGAGACTGTCCCTCCTCTGGGTTCACCTCAAATGGAAGGTGTAGGCGTGCCAAAGGCTTTTCCCATTACAGGCTTCCAGCAATCTTCATCTTGCTCTGGAGGAAAGCTATCCTAAGAAACAGTCGCCTGCAGCAGAGGGGACCAGACCCTATGTCCACACGTGCAGCCTGGGCCACCGCACTGGGCGCTCAACACTGACGGAGAATGTGTGACAGGAAACATAATACTTTTAGTTCTTTTAACCGACTGTTTCTCAGACTATTTCTTGTCACCTTAAAAAACTGTATATGTTCACCTCTAAATCTACCACTCTGGCACAACACATGATTTTTCTGCTTGCCTTTGTGGGAATATCCACACACTCATCTGTTTTTTACATATTCTATACTCTGTATGATGCTTTTGTTTCATTCCATCCTTTCCCAGATCCAGACCCAGTTGTTGTGTTCAGCATTCTATCGACGACGTGATGTGCATTTGTTGTGCTATAATTTACTCACGCAAACCCAGAGCCATAGATATTTATACTATTTTCCAAATGGATTTTTGCTAAGTTGAGAGATGCAGTGACGAAGACTGAAATGCTTTAATTTGAGGATTTTCTTGGTCCTGGGAACAAGGCCAGTGGAGAGTTGAGAAGCCAGCGTGAGAACACAGAACATGAGGATCTGTCTGAGAGATGGGACACATCAGGACATGGCCATCACATCCTAAGGCCATTGTCAAAGGAAGAGCAGCAAGGTGGAATGGTCTGGAATCCAACTGGGAAAGTCCGAGCAGGACCCCAAAGAGAGTCTGCTGAGCAGCCTGTTTGGGGATCTGGGAAGGTTAACGGTCAGAACAAGATGCAGGTTGGGCCAGACAAAGGACATCCCGTCTACACCTCCCCTGGGCCTGCGGCAACTCTGCACATGAACCCCTCCCTCGCACTCTGGGCAGAATGCTGCACCCTGGACACAAGGACACCTGTGTGGACAGCACAGGTCAGGACCTGTCCACCTGGCAGCAGGAGCTGGGCAGCCACAGTGATCAGGACCAGCCCAGCCCCACAGCTCTTTACAACAAGCCTTAAGGCGTTCCCTAACACAAAATTTACGACAATGGAAGGAGGGAGTTGCTGAAAATTGCTAAACACACCAAACTGAATAAGAAAACTAGACAGTTTGGGGTATGTGAACTTGGCCAATACTCGTGGCTCTTGGACATTAGCAAATGTTAGCTCTCAAGACTTTCAGAAATTCCTAAGTTTATGATATCATATACGTTTGTGTAATCTTCTGGCTTTCCCTGAAAACTCTGTTTCCAGGGACAGTCACTTCTTTCCAGGGAGTATCTTCATACAGCATGTTAACCAACTTTCAACTCAAGTTGAGTTCTGTCTCCCTCAATGAGAATGGGGCGGAATTGCCTGGGGGGCTTCTTTGACAGTTTCACCCATCAGTGGGCTGTCACTGGTGACCAGAATGAGACTGGGCCCCTGAGCACTCCCAGCCTCCAAGGCTGGGACCCTGGGAATCGTGGCTGCCCTGGGAAATGTTCCTATTATAGCTTTGACGAGATGAGATTCCCCCATCAACCAGCCTAAAGCCCAGGGAGCAGTCACACAGGGAAACACCTGTGGGGACACAAGAGCTACCCTTGGCTACAAAGGAGAAAAACAAAGAAGACCATCTACAAAAATGAAATCTAAGAAGCTGCTACTCTGATAGAAATGCACCAGCTTGAACACATTTTGCTCTGTCCTACTTTCATGCCTAAATTTCCCTTACTAAGGGGTTAAACTCCGGCTAAGCTCTTTTCATCCTTCAAGACTCAGTTCTTCTTTCTCCACATCTGCTTTTCCTATAACAAGATGTAGTTATAGCTACTGATGAGCAATTGAAAGCAGCTGATGAGCTAGATGGAGCAGGGAAGCAAGTCTCCCCAGACCTCAGTTATGCTTGCCTCTGACTGCCTGCAATGGGCTGCAGAGACTAACAAGGTCAATCCATCAGTTAAATATAATCAGTTGGATATGATGATTTTAAACACATACGCAAGAAACTACATATCCTCACCATAACATGAAGTAAAATCTAACAGAAAAGAAGGAGGAAATAAACAGTTCAACACTGATTGGAGATCCCAGTATACCACTTTCAGGAATATATAAAACAGCTAAGTACAAGACCAACAAGGAAATAGAAGAGTTGAACATATTAACAACCAACTAAGCCTAACATATATCTACAGGATACTCCACTGAACAACATCAGACCATATCTTCCTCCCATTTAAGTATACCTAGAATATATCCAGGATAGACAGTAAGTTAGGATGTAAAGCAAGCCTTATTATATTTCAAATGATTGAGATCATAAAATGTGCATTTTCTGACCATAGTTGTAATGAAATTATGAACTGATACCGTAATATGACAAGTTTTTAAAATGTGAAAATCAGGGGCGCCTGGGTTGGTTAAGCCACTGCCTTCAGCTCGGGTCATGATCCCGGAGACCCCGGATCGAGCCCCACATCGGGTTCCCTGCTAGGCGGGAAGCCTGCTTCTCCCTCTCTCACTCCCCCTGCTTGTGTTCCCTCTAGGGCTGTGTTTCTCTGTCAAATAAATAAAATCTTTAAAAAAAATGTGAAAATCAATGAATCAAGGAAGAAATCACAAGGAAAAATTAGAAAATACTTGGAAGGGCACCTGGGTGGCTCAGTTGGTTAAGCAACTGCCTTTGGCTCAGGTCATGATCCCGGAGTCCTAGGATTGATTCCCTCATTGGGATCCCAGCTGTGTGGGGAGTCTGCTTCTCCTCTTTCATGCTCTCACTCACTCACTCTCTCTCTCTCAAATAAATAAAATCTTTAAAAAAAATAAAAGAAAAGAAATACTTTGAAATGAGTGAAAACAAAACCGCAACATACCAAAAGTTATGGGAAGCAGCTGAACCTGTGCTTCAAGGGAAATTGATGGCTGTAAACATCTACATTAAAAAAGAAGAAAGACTTCAAATTAGTAATCTAAACCATCCATCTTAAGAAAACTTTAAAAAAATCTAGTTAAATTCAAAGAAAGAAGAAAGAAAACATAGTAAATGTTAGAATGGAAATAAATGAAATGGAGAATAGAAAACCAAGAGAGAAATTAATACCAAAAGTTTGTTCTTTCAGAAGATCAACAAAATTGACAGACTTTTCATGAGACTGAGCAAAAGAAATGAGACCTATATTACTAAGGACAAAAATGAAGAGGAGAGATCACTACTGACCATACACAAATAAAAAGGAGTATGAGAGAATACTATGAACAACTGTATGCCAACAAATTAGCAATCTAGATGAAATAGACAATTCCTTAAAAGATACAAACTCCTTGGGGCACCTGGGTGGCTCAGTTGGTTAAACCACTACCTTCAGCTCCGGTCATGATCCTGGAGTCCCAGGATTGAGTCCCACATTGGGCTCCCAGCTCCTTGGGGAGTCTGCTTCTACCTCTGACCTTCTCCCCTCTCATGCTCTCTCTCACTCACTCACTCTCTCTCAAATAAATAAATCAAAATATTTTTTTAAAAAGATACAAACTACTGAAATACACTCAATAGGAAAAGGAAAATTTGAAGGGATCTATAATAAGTAAAGTGTTTGAATTTGAAACCAGAAAAACTACCCACAAGGAGGAGTCTAGAATAGCATGACTTAACTGGTAAATTCTACTAAATGTTTAAAGACTTAATATCAACCTCTTTTTTCATATTGTTACTTAAATTTTTTTCCAGTGTTCCAAGATTCATTCCCCATTCCCCACACCCAGTGCTCCACGCAATAGGTGCCCTCAGTACCCACCACCAGGCTCTCCCATCTCTCCAACCCCCTCCCTCCAAGTCCCTCAGTTTGTTTCTGTGTCCAAAGTCTCTGTTGTTTCGTTTCCTTCCCTAGATTACCCTAGTTCCCATTTACTTTCCTTCTCCCACTGTCCTCCAGGTTACCCCTCATGCACTGCAGGTAAGTGAAACCATGTGATACTTGACTATCTCTACTTGGCTTATTTCACTCAGCATAATCTCTTCCAGTCCAGTTCATATTGCTACAAAAGTTGGATATTCATCCTTTCTGATGGAAGCATAGTATTCCATTGTATATATGTACCACATCTTCTTTTCCATTCATCTGTTGATGGGCACCTTGGCTCTTTCCACAGTTTGGTGATTGCGGCCATTGCTGTGATGAACATTGGTGTACATATGGCCCTTCTTTTCACTACATCTGTATCTTTGGGGTAAATGCCCAGTAGTGCAATTTCAGGGTCATAGGGTAGCTCTATTTTTAATTTTTTAAGGAATCTCCACACTGTTTTCCAAAGCGGCTGCACCAGTTTACATTCCCACCAACAGAGAGTTCCCCTTTCTCCGCAGCCTCTCCAACACTTGTTGTTTTCTGTCTTGTTAATTTTGGCCAATCTGACTGGTGTAAGGTGGTATCTCAGTGTGGTTTTGATTTGAATTTCCCTGATAGCTAGTGACGCTGAACATTTTTTCATGTGTCTGTTAGCCACTTGTATATCTTCTATGGAGAAGTGCCTCTTCATGTCTCTTGCCCATTTTTTTATGTGTTCATCTTCTTTTTGGGTGTTGAGTTTGAGTAGTTCTTTATAGATCTTGGATACCTTTCGTCTATAGTGTCATTTGTAAATATCTTCTCCCATTCTGTGGGTTGCCTCTTTGTTTTGTTGACTGTTTCCTTTGCTGTACAGAAGCTTTTTATTTTGATGAAGTCCCAGAAGTTCTTTTTCGCTTTTGTCTCCTTTGCCTTTGGAGACATGTCTTGAAAGAAGTTGCTGTGGCCGATGTCAAAGAGGATACTGCCTATGTTCTCTTCCAGGATTTTGATGCATTCCTGCCTCATGTTGAGGTCTTTCATCCATTTCGAGTTTGCCTTTGTGTGTGGTATAAGAAAATGGTCTAGTTTCATTCTTCTATATATAGCTGTCCAATTTTCCCAGCACCATTTATTGAAGAGACTGTCTTTTTTCCACTGGATATTTTTTCCTGCTTTGTCAAAGATGATTTGACCATAGATTTGTGGGTCCATATGTGGGCTCTCCACTCTGTTCCATTGGTCTATTTCTCTGTTTTTGTGCCAGTACCATGCTGTCTTGGTAATCACAGCTTTGTAATAAAG
>PITA01025536.1:0-24190 GCA_004023965.1 Spilogale gracilis
TCATTCATGAAGAATTTCTGTGGGGTCACAGCAGAAGCTAATGTTTGAACCCCAAGCTCTTGAGTCAGGAAGGATATGTACATCTGCTCATCTAGGACCAAAGTTCCCACTGATGGCCACCTATTGAAACCATCAAATAAGTAACGCCAGATGCAAAAGCCAGCAGAGAAGGAAGTCTGAGCTAACTCCATCTCCCGAACCCATTCTTCGAAGAGAAATGCTTGTGGCTCAGCTCTGTTGTGCAAACACACACACAAAAAGATACATAATGGCCCACAAGTGCCTTGGAATAGGCTATGCATGTCCCCAGAGTCAATGTGTGGCAAAACCACTCACATTGAGTTCTTCCCTCCCATTTTCCAGGACAGCATGTCTAGACTAGACCCTTGAATAGATTATGAAAGCAGCATATATTGGAACATCTAAGCCCCAGAGAGATGAAATGACCTTCACAGGTTAATAGAGACTCTTATTCAGTAGGTGAGGGGCAACACTCAAGAATCTGCATTTCTATTGGAATCTCTTGCCCTGATGGTGATGCTGGCAAGGGTGGCCCTGTTCTGAGTGGTTCTGGTCCAACCTGGACCACAACACGGGAACCCCAAGGATCCTCTCTTCCTACTTACCAACACTGTGGTTAGTAGATTTCAGACTCAGGTGTTTTATAACAAGGAAGGCCCTGGTAGAAATGGCTCCCCTCCCATCTCCAGGGAGGCCAACATCTGACATGAAGGATTCTTTGGAGGAGAAATTCACAGACCTAAAACTTCACCCATCATTGGAAACTGGTTCATCCGAACGAGCTAAGGCAAACTTTGCTCTTCAGACACCGGCAGTTCTCAACTTTGGTTGGTTCCACTTGGATTTTTCGACGTGAAGGTGGTGTGAAAGCAATCTGCCTTCATTAGAAACCATCCTGGGAATTTTTAATTTGGATCATCTCCCAAGCTAGCAACACGCAGGACAACCCTGTCTAAAAGAAGATCCGAAAAATGAACCATAGTGCTCTGAATTATGCAGGATGATCTAATCATTACAGTGAGCTTGGCCATTAGACATAGAGAACTGAAGGACCCCTATACATTCAGCGTGTCTGTAAGCACCTGATTTTGTTCTCTTGTTGATGAGATCTGCTAAGAAAATGACTTTTTCATCATGAATGTAACGCCTTTCAAGAGCCTGATGAAGTGTGTTAGCAAGTCTATCTACGTACTTGAGTCGGAACATAAGCCCTAGAGGGTTGGGTCATATTTCAATTCATGAATTCAACTTCCTGAAACATCGTCATGCCTCAGCTCTTTCTTTCCTACCACATTTTGGGCACACGATTCCAGCAGCCCCTGCAGCCCTCACAACTTGGCATCTCCTCCCTCCGCGAGGGTGCTCTCCCTCTATTTGCAAGACTTCTCGAGGCAGCCACCTTCGAGCTCTTTCTGTGAAGGTATTTATCATTGACATCATGACATTCTCATTCCAGGAAAAAAAGGGTGTCCATTTTTTTTTTCTCACGTTGATGGATCATTTCTCAAGCGGAGATTTTTAGGAACCAGGAAAAGGAGCCCGTGGCTATTGTCTTTCCATGAAACATTCTCTGTTGATGGATGTTATTGCAAAGTCAGCACTCAGGGGACTGGGTCTTATTGGAAGTGCCAGGCATAAGGTCATCCATCATTTACAATCAATCCTCTCTTTCTACCCTCGTCTGTGTTTAGAACCTCAGCAGAAGAGGATCTGCCTTGTTGGGACAACGACAAAAACCCTCTCCATTCTGCTCAGAAACGAAGAGGTGTTTTGCAAACTTTTGAGGACACAGCTATTTTGCTCTGTCATAAAGAAGGGGGACAAAATGAACTCTGGAAAGGTGTAAGGCTTTTTATGACACTCTCCTCACGAGACAACCAACTTTAAATTTCCTGAAAGATGATTCATAGTGTTGGACTTTCTCCCTCAATAATAAATCATTTCGTGTGGACTTGAGATTTCAAAACACTTTCTCCGGTGGCTTAAATGACCATCTTTTGCCTTCATCTCATGCCAGAAACAGACCTGCAGTGAATAAATAAACTTCTTCGTCGAACTCCATAGTTGGAGTGCTAAGAGTCTAACTATTGCCATATAATGGTCAATACCTGGGAAAAATACACAGAAGAATTGTAAAAATCCAAAGATGATGCTATAGTGAATCTTGTGACATCAGATCCTACAACGAGGGGAAACAGATCTTTAAAACAAAGCAGGACCCCTGACTAAAGATACACTGGATCTAATCTCTGCATAATAAAGATTTTGTTTCCTTTTTTCAACGGTGAGTATAGTGGAACTGTGACAAGTCGTCATCAAAGGAGTAAGACAACGAGAAAACATGAAGGCTTTGTATTCATGCCCCCTCTCTAAATGTCTTTGAATACTCTCTAAATTCAGAGAAAAAACATTGAGCTGAGATTCCCCACCATTACCCCACAAATGCCTTCTTCCTTTTGGTTAAATGTCCAGATATTGTTGGAGGCAATATTAGACTGCTTGGTTTTCCTTCTCATTTATGTAGATGGTGCATAAATCTAGCCATCTGAATTAGCGCCATGTGCACGAAAGCCACATATACTGTGTACAAAATCAAACATCTGGTTTTCGTTTTGTTTTGTTTTTCTTACAGTGAGGGACTGTTTTGATATTCTATAGCCTTACATTTTTTTTTCTGGTGTTGATTTCTTATGGCATTTTCCCTGCAGACACTTTATGTAATCCTTGTATCTGGCATATATATATATATATATATATATACATCTCACTCGCTTTTATGTGACTCACTTATATATAACTTCATCTTTACAATGAGTCTGCAAATCCTCCCCCCCCCCAAAAAGAGCTCCTTTTCTTGGGACCTGAGTGTTTTTGCAATGAATTAAAAATAAAACTGAGTCTTTAGTTTAGGAATTTCTAGGAAGGCAGCAAAGATTTTATTCCACTTAGCTTAGACTTCATTGCAACATATTTGTACAAGATGAAGAAACACACGTGTGTGCGCGTGCACACACACACACACACACACACAGCAATCATTGGATATTGGATAATCCAAGTAAATACTTTTGAATGATGAACACCGAGAGGGGTACAAATGTTTCTTGCATTCCCAAAACCAGAATTCTAATAAACCAAACCACCTCTGATTCTCCCACATATTTCTTTTGAGACAGGGAGTGAAGAGAACGTGGTGATGTCTGCACTTTGCATCTGCAAGGACAAGCTGGCTACATGGAGAACAGAAATGTCTAAAGGTCCACGTAGAGATCCATGTGTTAGGCACGGAGGTCGGTGGGGATAATGAGTTTTGCAGAGTGCCCAGCTTGACCTGCAAGTGGTCAGTGTTCCAGGTCTCTGAATAACTTGTGTCTTGTTTAAATCCGCCTACGTATACACACCAAGCAGGTGGAGTCCTCCAAAATCCTCCTTGGACCTAATCACACACTCAGAAGTGCTGCAACAGATGCACATGGTTGGAACTTCCCTTCTTCCAGAAACATCTTCAGAGCCCAGAGCAGAATCTTTCCTCTGTGCCCTGAGCTCGCTTGCCTATGGTCCTCCGTGTATTTCATGCATATTAAGAACATTCCCCACAGAGATAAATCTCCATGGTTTCCAAAACAATTTTATTTTGGGGGGGGCAATATTTCAGGTCATTTTCCAGCAAGGTTTACAATGCCCTGAGTAGATCCAAAAATAATTTTCCACAGTCCATTTGTTAACCAATGGTATTACGGACCAGAAAGAGGAAGACAGGAGGTATCAACATAGCCCTTTTATACCTCGAATCTCATTCTCCATAGTAATGAACGTTCCTGTAGAGCATTTTTCGGTTTTATTGGCAGATGGAAGAGACCATATCAGGAAAACAATGGAAAGCGTCCAGAAAACAAATTATATTTGCGCTGGGTTGCTCAAGCTTTTGAGAAAGCACTTATCGAGTTCACCCAGTTACCAGGGGGCTTTGGGATGGTGTCAAGGAAGACGGCTGCTTTCTAAAAATGATGAGTTATCTCAAAATCCCAAGAAATAACAGTTGTCTCTTCAAGGAGAGATGTGTCTTGAGAGGTTAACAGCAGATAACAGGAGGTTGGGAAGTTGTTGATGGACAGTTGCTCATGTGAAGTCCCCCTAAGGGCTGGGATCCTTGGCTGCTGCCACTGGCTGGTGACCATCCTCACACACGTCTTGACCCCTTGAGCAAGAAGACCCCCTAAACTCCTCTATGTGGGTGCCTCTGTTGCATCACAGCATCGCGCAAACCAGAACGACACACTTAGTGTGAGACTCAATATACGAACAGACAATGGGCAGAATTCAGCCAGACGACAGAATTCTGGCTGACTAGCCCTCATCTACAGGGACCAGCCCGCAAAGCCAGCCTCGTGTCTATACATCAGACAACAAGAAGCCGGTGTCTGTCCCCATGACAGTCCGAGGAGCTAGACAGTCCCATCTGGAACAACCAGCCCGAATGGCCAGAACTTGAATAGTAAGTTTCCTTCTGTCTTGACCCCCCTTTCTATATAAGATCAACCAGAGACAGCCAGATATGGTCCCATAACCAATCCCCTAACCAAGCCCATACCCTGCCCTGGGCACCTGCATCTTCCCCACACCCACAGCTTCTGCTCAGGGCACCCCTGACCGCTTCCCTTTTCCCCCCACACCCCACCCCATGCCCACTCCTGACTACCAGTGTCCCCCGACACCGGTGATGCTGGTAACTCCTCTACCACTCGAGCCTGGGAAGCAACGAGGGTTGCTTGCTCATGTAGGTGGGCTTTGGTTATTTCCACAAGTACAATGGCCCATTATCCTCAATGGCAGCCCTACAACTTATCAGCGATCTGGGAGAAAACACACTAGGAAATCTTGTGGAATTGGGGACAGATACAGACGTCCCAGGACACCATAATCATGAATCATTCTAGAAAAAAGTGGACAAATTGGACGTTATCGAAATCAAAACACTTATGGGGATGACACTATGAAAAAAGTGGAATGATAACACCTGGAGAAAATAGGACATAAAATATGTATATTCATATATGTACTGTGTATTCAGAATGCCTTAAAGAACTCAATCACAAAAGACAAATAACCCAGTAAGCTATAGACAAGGTATTTGAAGAAAGAGTTCACAAACTATATATACATTATACATGATATAATATACAATTATTATATAATGTATAAATATACAATTATTATATAATATATAAAACACATACTTATAAATATACATTTATTATACAATGTATAAAATACATACTTAACATTTCATTATTTAATTATCATCTCCATAATAATTTACAATTAATTTATTCATGCACAGATTTATCCATTATAATATATTATATTATGTATTATGTATTATGCTATATTATATATTGATATTGTGTTTAATATATTATTATATATCATTATCATATTATATATTATGTAGTCACATATTACATATAATATGTATATATTTTTAATAATACATTTCAATATAATTTATAATATATTTGTATGATATATAAATATATGTTTATATTTACATATTTGTGTGTGTTTATTTAAATTATAAATGACAAGTGTATTTCTATATTTTGATAAATACCTACTTATGTACTTAATACATATATTTATATATTTAATGAATATGTGCTTGTATAAACTTTAACAAATATATGTATCTATTTTAATAAATAGATATTTATATATTTTAATAAATGTATATTTCTGTATTTTAATCAATGTGTATTTGTGTATTTTAATAAATATGTATGCATATGTTTCAATAAGTATGCATTTATCTTTTTATTAAATATGTATTTCTATATTTTAATAAATATACATTTGTATATTACATATAATTCATTTTAATTTTTCACATATACGGGGTGAATAGGCATACAAACAACTATTTTCCAAGTCATTAGTAACGCAAATGAATAACGAACGCCACCACTCCAGCCCTGGAATGAATCACTTCTTAAAAGGCTGACGGTAATGAGCGTTGTCTGTGGACCAGCACTGATCCTTTTACCTCCCTGGATGGGATGTAAAAACAGTCCCATTTCTTTTCAAAAACAGTGTGACCTAGGCCCCAGAACACCTGCTCGTAAATATGGAACCAAGAGAAGCACGCAGGGAAAAAAGGTTTCTGCAGCAAAGCCATCCTGGTCTCATGCATACGAGTCTCCCCAACTCGACACACCTGTGGGACCTACGATAAGAGGATAACTACTGCAGAGATGGTTCCATGAGCAGGCTCAGACTTCTGATACAAATGATCGCCATTCACATTTTTCCACCTGCCCTACATGCAGGATAAAAAACACTAGCAAGGGTCCAAAATGCTCCGTTCCTGCCTTAAATAGGAAAAGACGAGTATTTGGTGCCATCTAGTGGGTTCGAATGTGCTATCAAGACCTTCGCTGTGAGTACATGGAACCCTCAGGCCGTGTTCATTAAGGTCAAGGAATCCTAGTATCTTTTTTTCCCCCCAACATGATTGTGGACCAGTGTCCAAAATGGTGACAATCGTTCTTTTTCTAATTAAAGGGCCTGGCTGAACAACTATGGGCTCTCCTTTTGGGGTGATAAGGATTTATGGAGACTAGAGACAGGTGCACCTCTCTGGCACGTAACAATGTGAATGTATCAAAATTCATACAGAATTGTACCTTTAAAACAGTTACATTTACATGTAAACCCGTTACAAAGTTACAGTCACATTTACATGTAAAATCGTTACAAAGTTACAGTTACATTTACATGTAAACCCGTTGCAAAGTTACAGTCACATTTACATGTAAACCCGTTACAAAGTTACAGTTACATTTACATGTAAAGCCGTTACAAAGTTACAGTCACATTTACATGTAAAATCGTTACAAAGTTACAGTTACATTTACATGTAAACCCGTTACAGAGTTACAGTCACATTTACATGTAAACCCGTTACAAAGTTACAGTCACATTTACATGTAAAGCCGTTACAAAGTTACAGTTACATTTACATGTAAAGCCGTTACAAAGTTGCCACGAAAAACAAAATTTAAAAAAAAGAGAGAGTTGGTCCATCATGTGATTTCCCCGATGAGAATAAGGTTTTAGAAACATGGCCCGTGTTGTCCCATAGTGACCCTCTGGCATGTTACCTCTCCCCACCCCGCAGCTGGGCTAGCCAAGCAGCCCCCGCAGCCAACATCTCTGCCCCCCCAATGCCCCCTTTCCACCTTCGAAAATCATTCACTAGACTGTGTCACCGCCTTTCTCAATGTGTCTCGTTTGCATTCGAGCAACCCTTTCGGAGAAAAAGCACTAGGCTTGCAGAGGAGCCTGCATGTGTCCTGTGTACATTTAGCCGAGGAGACCATTGGAAGCACCTGTCCCTTCTTTAAAAGCCACCTTCCCCGGGGGCAGGAGATGTGGGGCTGGGGAGGTAGATGGTGAGTGAGAGCGAGCAGAGAATCCACCCTGTGCTTGAAGCACAGGTTGCAGGGAAGACATATAACCAACCCCGTTTTTTTCTTTTTTTCCTGTTCAAGCATTGATTACAGAATGCTCTTTAACTGATCTTTAATTTCTTAGAGACAACACAGAGATACAACCAACCCTCT
Organism: Spilogale gracilis; assembly: GCA_004023965.1. Lineage (NCBI taxonomy): Eukaryota > Metazoa > Chordata > Mammalia > Carnivora > Mephitidae > Spilogale > Spilogale gracilis. Next base: position 7,641 of record PITA01025536.1, read on the forward strand.
TTTTCTGTCCTATTTAAGATTGATTGTAGAATCTACCGATCTTTAATTTCGTAGAGAAGGAACGTTTCTTCTCTGCCAGAATTATTGATGTATAATGCACACCCAATTGTATATTATTTATAAGGCTCTGGAGTGCGATGATTGGATACACATAGATACCGTAATCTAAATTGCGCTCATGTATAATTGAGATCTAGTCTCTCAGCAAACTCCCAGAATACGATACACTGTCCTCAAGAATAATCACCGTGCTGGGAGTGCCTGGGTGGCTCAGTGGGTTAGGCATCTGCCTTGGGCTCAGGTCACGATCTCAGGGTCCGGGAATCGAGTCCTGCTTTGGGCTTCCTGCTCAGCGGGGATTCTGCTTCTCCCTCTCCCACTGCCCGCTGCTCCCCCTGCTTGTGTTTTTTCTCTCTCTCTCTCTCTGGCAAATAAATAGATAAGATCTTTAATAAATAATAATAATGACCTCGCTGTGCATTACATCCCAAGGACTTATTCTTCAAATCACTGAATCTTTGTGCCTGTAACCTGCGTCTCCCCACATCCCCACAAGCTAGCCCCTGGCAAGACCATTCTGCTCTCAGCTTCTAGGAGTTTAACTTGTGGATTCCGTATATAAGCGATACACCTTGTGTATCTCACTGGCTGCCCTCAAGGTCCATCCATGTCGTCCTAAAAGCCAAAGAGAGCAATGTTCCACCGTGTGTCTGTACCACATTACCTTTCTCCATTCATCCACCACGATGCCCTCCCTTGAAGGCCATGGGGAAGGGATGCTGAGCGAAATCCCTGAGTTTGCACGAGGGACAATGCCATAAAGAAGAACAAATACTCTTCTCTTGTATATATACACACCACATGTTCTGACTCCATTCATCCGTGCATGGACAGTTGGGCTGTTTCCATATCTTGGCTATTGTAAATAATGCTGCAAAAACACAGGGGTGTGTATCTTTCTGTGTTAATGTTTTCCTTGGGGCTGAGGGTAAGCACCCAGGTGTGGATTTGCTAGAACATGTGGCATTTGTATGTTTAATTTTCTGAGGAACCCACAGTTGTTTTTGCTAAGGGACATAAGTCAGACAGAAGAAGACAAGTGCCCTATGAAACAGGACAGATGAACAAACGGAGACTCAGAAATCCAGAGGAAAACATGGTTGCCAAAGAGGAGGGGCAGGGGACTGGGAACCCTCTTTGCTCTCCTCCCAGCCCCGCGTCAACCATGTTACCTACTTTGTGCCCTTGAGTGGCACTCCATAAATACGCGGCCCCATGGTCCCTGTGGTAAGCACATGACCGTGGCCTCACAGCCAGTGTCCAAGTGTGCGGGGAGTGCTTAGGGCAAGGCCGTTGTTCCCAGAATTAATTAGGGGCATTGCTAAGTCCTTTGGATGTAAATGCCGCGTGTAGCTCTTCTGGAAAGGGAAACCATGATGCAAACAGCTTTTTAAAACCCATGGGTTGTTGTTTCATTCTTTGTCATGCGGGCTTTCCGTGACCTGCCGTGCTCTAGGGAGGGACCTGCTCATGCTGTCTTCCCCCAGCCTCTCTGAGGCAGCAGTCTGCAAACAGGGAGAACTCTGCCTGCTCCACGATTCACTTCTCTGCAGAGATCCTGTGCCTTTCGCTTGCTGCGTAGGGTATGCTCCTGGTCCTGGGTGGGAATCTTACTGGGCAGTCCAAGGTACCCAGGACCTCAGGCCATCCTGAGTCCTTCTGGATGGACAGGGATAATGGGATGGCCAGCTCTCAAATGGAGGGAGCATCACCACACTCCCGCCCCTTCGTGGTCCTGACCCAGGCAGCAAGCGTGCCCTCCACATAGCGTGCCTCATTCTGGGGCAACACAGAACCCAAGATTCTATTTCCATAAAGAAACCTCATGAGTTGCATTCCATGAGATAGAAAGGGGGAGAGTCAACTGTAAAAAATAAAATAAAAGTAAAACCCAAGAAATCACAATTACATTCAACCCTCCAAAATGGGGCAGAGGGTTGTGCCCGCCAATAATTGATGAAATCTGTGCCCGCCAATAATTGACGAAAAACGTTCAACATTGATTCTCTTCTCCTTGTAATAACCACCTATTACATTGTTTATGCAAATGTAATCACAAGTGCTTAATATTCTACTTGTACCACATTCTTTCTTGCTGGAAGGGTGATTCTAGATAAAAATTCTGTTTTTGCCATTGTTTGCTTTTTTGTTAACATTACTTCTCTTGCTTTGGGGTTATAGAGTAGAAAGCCTCATGTTGCCTCTTAACTGTATTTTCACATAGGTCCACTCTATTACATTCTATCTGTCTATCAGTCAATCTAGCTGTCTATTCATCTATCTATCTATCTATCTATCTATCTATCTATCTATCTATAATCTATCATCATCTATCTGTCCATCCCTCTCTCTGTCCTTCTGTATACATATACATCATATCTATCCCTCTACCTATCCATCTGTCCATCTATCCAACCATCATATCTATCATCATCTACCTATGTATCCCTATATCTCTCTATCATCTATCTATCATCTATCTATCTATCTATCTATCTATCTATCTATCTATCTATCATCTATCATCTATCATATCTATCTATCCATCCATCCATTCATCCAACCATCCATCCACTCAACCACGCATCCATCCATACTTACATCATATCTATCTATCTATCTATCTATCTATCTATCTATCTATCTATTCATCCATCTATCATCTATCTAAATATATCTATGTATCTATATATCTACTATATATCCATCCATCCATCAATCCATCATATACATCTATCTATGTATCTATGTATCTATGTTTCTATCTATCTATTCATCTATCATCTATCTAAATCTATCTATGTATCTATCTACCTATCTACTATATATCCATTCTATCTATCTATCTATCTATCTATCTATCTATCTATCTATCCATTTTTCCCTCTATCCATCTATTTATGCATACATCTCTAAATCTATCTATCCATCTATCTATCCATCTATTATCTATCCATACCTGTCTATCTATATCTATCTACCCATCTATGTATGTCTGAAAAAGTCCCATGGAATCATGCATTACGACAATCAACAGCTGCTTAAGAGGAACAGGTACCAAGACCAAAGATATCATTTCGTTTCAGTGGTTGTGTGTTGGTTGGCCCAAACACATGTCCTCCATACCAACACTCCCTTCAGCAGCGGCCTCGATTGCCCAAGTAAGCACAACAGCAGGTGCCCCTAAATGAGTGGGCATCCAGTATCCACCCACACCGCCAGCGTGAGAGCCCAAATGTAGACACCACCACCACCGTTCACCTACTGCATACACCGCCACGCCAAAGAGCTCCACCTGCCTGCCAGCACCAGACGTGCTCCTCCTTCCGGCTTTCCAGGCCCAAGGTAAAAGGGCTCTTGGGTCTCAGTTTGCCTATGGAGGCACTGATGTTTGAAATTATCACATAAAAAAGGCTCACTGTTTTAAAACAGAGGGTTGAAATGGAAACAGATAAAATGAGCATCGAGATGGAAGGACTGAAGAAATGAACTGTGTTATAACCCCAATGAAAGGGGGAAAGTTAGAACCATATAAGAGGACTGCCTAGTTATCCTGGAAGAGGACTTTTGACTAGAAAATAAAACTCAACTCCCTTACATATTACTTTCACAGGGGCTAGAGTAGCAAGTGACCACAAACTGGGTGGCTTAAGATAAGAGAAATTTATCCTTCCTGAGCTCTGGAGACCACCAGTCTGAGATCCAGGTGGGGCAGGACCCCTGAGATCCAGGTGGGGCAGGACCCCTGAGATCCAGGTGGGGCAGGAACCCTGAGATCCAGGAGGGGCAGGGCCCCTGAGATCCAGGTGGGGCAGGACCCCTGAGATCCAGGTGGGGCAGGGCCCCTGAGATCCAGGTGGGGCAGGACCCCTGAGATCCAGGCAGGGCAGGACCCCTGAGATCCAGGCGGGGCAGGATCCCTGAGATCCAGGCGGGGCAGGGCCCCTACTCCTTTCCAAGGTTCCACGGGATGATCCTTCCTTCCTGTTCTAGCTTCAGGGACTCCAAGTGTACCTGGGCTGGTGGCCACATCCCTCCCCTCTCTGCCTCCAACCTCATGTGGCTTCTCCTCTGCATCTGTGTCTCCCCTTGTATCTCTTATAAGGGCACCTGTCACTGAATTCAGAGTCACCCTCATCCAGGATGAGCTCATCTCAGAATCCATACCTTCATTGCAGCTACAAATTTTATCCAAAAAATGTTTGCATTCACAGGTTCTGCATGTTAGGATTTGGACACATCTTTGTCGGGGGACACAACATAAACAGTATCCACTTAAAAACTGAAATATCCACTCACCCCTTCTTGAAATTACCACCCATTTTTCTCCTCTGTACCTCTTCCCATTGCTGTTGTCGCCTCTCAAAATAGCATCATCATATGCACTTGTCTACCTCTGTGACAGCTAAAATCCTTGCCCTGATGGGTAATAGAACTGCTGTGCAGTTCTTAAGAATAAATCCATACTTTATTCACCAGAAAATCCATACAGTGCCTTGCAAATAATAAGCACATAATGTTTGCCCAATTGACATGAATTTATCCAAAGCATAAGCCCTTCATTTTTGTTTTTTAAAAAACAGAGAGCTCTTTTTCCACATCATTTCAGAGTTGTTCTCTAGTTATGCATGCCCTTTATGTGAAACCATACAGATATATTTTTTCATTTCATACATCATTTGCTGAAATGCCCTTTAAAAATATAATGGAACATGGAGCTTTAGGAAGCAAAACTCTGCAGAAAGTAAATTATCTTTTCTCTCCATATTGGGACCCAAAGGTCTCACCTTATTAATGACAACCAGGACTCTCTGAAAGCAACCTCAGCCATGAACACAGCTGAACTCCACCTTAAGGGGGACCCTCATTAATCAGACACGAACACCCAGGCCTGGACCACGATGGCCAGAGTCCCACAGAGGACACAAGGACAGAGTGCTTTGAAGGGGAATTATGGCAAAGTTCTGCATCACATCACCATCTGATACTGCTTCCCTTCACCCAAACCAAAGCACTCAATGCATGGAAAATGCACTTTGTGACTTAGGGTCAGGCTAAGTTGTTTTACCTGATGGACCACATAAGTCAGTGTTAAAAGCATGTAGCCAGTGTTCAGTCCAAAAGTGGATGTTTCTTGCTGGCTGGTCGTGCTGCTCAGGATGGGGTACAGGGGACCTGTGTCTTTGAACTTCATGGCTCTCACACCTGCAACCTTCTCCAAGTTTGCCTGGACTGTCAGTATTGCATCAGAGGAGGGGAATGGAGAAGGTGTATTCTTTTACTAGGGCTGACATAACAAAATCCTGCAGACCAGGTGCCTCAAACCACAGACATTTAATTCCTCCTGGTGCTAGAGGCTGGGAGTCTGAGCTCCCGGTGGGGCTGAGGCTGATTCCTCCTGATTCCTCTCTCCTGGGCATGTAGACGCCGTGTTCTCCCTGTGTCCTCACATGGTCATCCCTCTGTGCATGTCTGTGTCCTCATCCCCACTTCTTATAGGACCTCATTCCTACGGGATCAGCGCTCACCCTCAGGACCTCATTTTGCCTTAATCCCCTCTTGAAAGGCCCTCACCTCCAAATACAGTCCCATTCTGAGGTCCAGGAGCTCGGGCTTCACCATGTGAATTTTGGAAGTCAACTATGCACCCCATAACAGGAGTCATGCCCACTTCTTACCACCTGGGCCAGAAGTGAAGCGCATGGCTTGACACACTGGTTGGCAAGATGTTATGGGCCCCTCTAGATGCCCAGGTGGGATTGGGGGGCTAGCTGTTATAAAGTGAGATGCACTAGCCATTTCCCCACACGGAGCCAACCCAGTAGCGGGGAGAGTGGATATTTGGTGGACAGATAACCACTCCAGCCTCAACCGTACTTTGGAGACACCTTTCTTGCAAATGACTAACAATATTTCATTTTCCACTCAAGGTCTCCATCATGGGAGACATCACCCCTATAATTCACACCTTCTCTCTATCGCCTCTCCTTGTGAACATCGTTTCTGAGACAATATTACGATGTGATGCTTGTATTTCTATTTCTATAATATGCTTGTGCTTTTAAATTGCCTCCAAACCAGGATGTTACTTGGATTTGTTGTTTATTTTACTGACTTTAATTAACTGAATGGAGAGGGGGAAATCTCTTGATTATTGGCATGATCCTGCATCAGGTGCAATCAGGTCCTAGAATGTAGGGGGCAGGGTTGGGGCCTCAGAAGCCAGTGTTGAAAAGGAACACTGGTTAGATGAAAATGATTGACAGAATGACACCGAAGTCTGAACTCTGCACTCAGTGAAGACCTACTTAATGTACACAGTAGTCAAGACCTGTGCCCGGCATTACAAACAGGAAGACAAAGATGTGTGAATGCAGGTCATAGGGCTTTGACCACCTCCCAGTCTGGATTCCAGATAGGACGGCTCACCTGTAAACAAATCACTACTGCAAAATGAGATAAGCATCCCAACAAAAGTGTGTGCCAGATAGATAAGATGGGGCAGAAGGAATTCTCTTCTAGTCTACTGCACTCTGCAGACACAGAGTCTGGGAGATACTTATTGTTGAAGAGCCCAGGTGGTTTGTTTCAACAAATGGACAGATGCTTTTCTTGCCATAGGGAACTGTGATCTACTGCAACCAAATGAGGAATCCCAGAGAGTGCAAAGTCTGGAGTCTAGGTGACAGGCCCCGGTCCTATTGTTCTCAAAAACCACAGTGCAATTTGAGCTCCCCTAGTGCCATCAGGGAGGGTGGGAAGGGCATGACTGCAGACCCAAGAAAGCCTCCCTGGCTGCCTGCAAGAACAGGATTTCCCCAACCCCCAGTGTGCAGACTGCCAACCCTCATCTCGGTCTCTACCACTGTGAAATTCGACCCGTTGAGAGCATGGGGGAAGTGGAAGGAAGACCTCCAAGAGTTGTGTCATCTTGAATTCATTTCACTGAGTGCCATCAGGCAGATGGGGTTTCTTCTCCCCTTTGAGGTTGTGTCTCCCTGACCCAGGACGAGAGGGAAGTGTTGACACTTTTCCCCAAGACGGGATTAGCTAAAGATGCCCTACTCTTTATCAACATAGGGGCAGGAAGCATCCGTACCCTGTGGCTTCAAATGCTGCTCTTTTCAACGGGAAGCAGAGTCAAGCACACTCACACAGTGGAACATGACTTCGTGTTAAAAAGGAAGGACATCCTGACACCCGTTACAATGTGGGAAGACCTTGCAGAGACAATACGGAGTGACATAAGCCAGTCGCAAAAGAACAAATCCTATAGGATTCCTCTCACAAGAGGTCCCTCAGCAGAGTCAAGAGTAACATCCATGATCACCGAAAGTACATGGTGGTACCAGGGGATGAGGGAGGAGGGTAAGGGGTTAGTGTCCCATGGGGACAGAGTTTCGACTTTAGATGATGAAAAATTTACAGAGATGGATGATGGGGATAGATTTAGCACTACTGAACTCTCCACTGAAGAAGGGTCGAGATGGTAAATTTTACGTGATGTCTATTTTGCCACAATTAAAAATTAAGAGGGAAGGCATGATCATTTAAAATCATGGATACAAAATGCATTCCTCTTCGGATAGAAAGATTCTATATGCATCTCATGTGCCCCCAGTTTCTCGTAGTCATGGTTGTATAGTGGCTAGGCACTCCGCCAACTCTCGTTGGGATAGTCTGGCCTGTGGAGTGTTCGTTATTTAAACTGGAAGGTCATTTTTGAATTCTGGTTGCAGGAATATGTTTTGCTCTTTTATTTAACACCCCAACTGTGCTACTCTACTCCCTTCTTGCCTCCCCTCAGGAGCAAGCCTGGGTTATCCCATCACACACCAACCGGTGGCTGGTGTGGGACCACACTTTCACACAGGAGGCTCCTGAGATTATCAGAAGGAATCACTTTTTGTGTGTTGCATTGAAAAAATTTTTTACATGATTCTCATGAAAATAGCCAGTTGCAAATCCAACATCCCAAATGAGGTTCTCTTGGCAATGGCATTTTCTTGGCATTTTCTCAATGATACATACTCATCCATCAAGGCCTGCCTACACATCTTCAAAGCGGATATGCCTACCAAATGCGAACAGTTAAGCAAACACTTAGGAATTGATCTCCCAGAATTTTGTTCACTGGGCCCCAATGGATATGACTTTAATAACCTCATTGCATCTAGATGGTCAAACACTTGGAAATGAGAATTTATGGAATTTCAACATTTAATTCCACCAAGCCTTCTATACATCATCATGTTAAACAAAATATTCTTTTTTTAATATTTAAAAGTGCATCAGCAGGTTGGCAAGTTAGTGGAGAATTTTCAGATTTCGAAAGTCCAAGATGAAGGCAAGAAAGTCAGAAAGATGTGCTGGGTACTGTAGAGTGGATAGAAACTAAGATACTGTTTTCATAGACCCATGAAGTTAAATATGTACCCATGCCGCATAAAAAATGTCCCCTCCCGAAGATGCCAACACATTTGTGGGAAATAACAAATGCTTGTCAGAAACAGTCATCGGGTAGCACGCAATGATTCCTAACATTGTGTACCTTAGGTCACTGAACACAGATAAGTTTTACCCACAACCTCGATAGGCTACTTAAACGTACAGGTGAACCTCAGTATGGGCAGACTCCGGACATGAAAATCCGCCTACAAGCTAAAATGCATCTGTGGCCCCCCAAACCAACACTTCTAGCCCCTTCAAGTTCATATAATACAGAAATGGCGCTCGGTACTCCTGAACCCCAGGAGGTTGCCATATGCCATATGGAGGAGACCCATGTGTTAAAGAAACTTCATTCACACATAAGTTCTAGTGTCCGTGGCTCTGAATTCAATGTGAGTGAATCAACAATAAAACTTAAACATAATGTCTTCAGACATAAATGCACATAAAACAAAATTAAGTGTTGATCAGTTGGTGAAACGGGACCAGAAGTTGTAGGAACCTGACCCCATATTCCCCTAGGAACAATGGTTTAGTGTTTGCTAATTTCATATTTGCAACAAGTCCAAAAGCCATGCATGATAAGAAGGACTTACCTGACTTTTTCCGGATCACATGGTGCTATTATATATACTCTAAATTATATAATATAAATATATAAGTATATATAAATATATAAATATATAATATAAAATATAAATATATGAATACATATAAATTTATATATAAATAAATATTTAATATAAAATATATAAAGTCATATACATATAAATATATTAATATATAAAATATAAAATATAAATATATAAGATATAAAATATAAATATATAAATATATAATAAAAATATATAAAATATATAAAAATATATAATAATAAAATTACATATACTCTAAATTATATAATATAAATATATAAGTATATATAAATATATAATATAAAATATAAATACATATAAATTTATATATAAATATATATATAAAATATATAAAGTTATATACATATAAATATATTAATATATAAAATATAAATATATAAGATATAAAAAATGAATATATAATATAAAAATATATAAAATATATAAAAATATATAATAATAAAATTACATATACTCTAAATTATATAATATATAATTTGCATATATAATATAAATATAGTCACTATATATGACTATAAATATAGTCAACTTTAGATCTGCTAAATTAATTAAGAGTATGAAGGAAGCATGCTTAAATTTATTTAAAAATTTGCACTCTAATGTCTAACTACCAGATTATTAGCCATAAATAAAACAGACTCCAAATAGTTAAATTCAGAGAGGGCCAAAAAAGAGAGAAAGAGAGAAAGGCATGACAAGCATAAATAAAACCATTAACTGTAGACATAAACCCAGATGACACTCAGCCACTGTTTGGGGGAGTGAAATATGTTACAAACTTTGGCAAGCCACCTGGCAAAATTGTATCAAAATTGCGTAGAGCATTTTCCCTGCCATTGCACACGTAAATAGTTGCTGTGCATCCTCACTGAGGGAAGACGATGGCACCAGGATGTTGGCTGCACCATTATCTCTAATGGGAGAAAAACCATGAAAATGCAGAAGACTAACCCTGACTATCCATTAGCAAAGATAAGATTTTGAAAAAATACAGACCACACACACACACACACACACACACACACACATCCTTTTCTGGCCAAGAGGAGACACTAAGTTAATACTAACTAGCCAGCTGGATACGTTATTTTGATATTTGTGTCATGGGACACACGTTGGTCTGGGCACGTGCACACGGACGAAGCGTGTTTCCACACTATTCCTGGCTTCCGGTCCAACTAGATGTTCTCTGCAGATGCTCGAAGGCACCTTACAACCGTCCCATTCCGGACCATCACACGGTCTTCAAACTTTGTTCTGCGAGAGAAGCAGTATTCACAACTAACAACTCTCACCTACAACCTCTCACTTCTTTGGCTGATGTCTCTGCACCTGTTCCCCACTCACCACACTCCTGGGAGAATGCCAGCCTCTCTCCAAGGGCATGCATGACACATGCACACATGCAGAATCTGACTTGTGCCTTGATTCCCACCCCACCCACCTCTCACCCGCAGTCACACTGGTCTCCCTGCCCTGTCCCTCTGCAAATCCTTCTGTCCTTATTCAGTCCCCACGTATGCAATTCTGTTCCCTACGCATCCTTCATAAGTCCCCTCAACTACCACTTACTGGGGCAGCTGGTACCGACTGCCTTGACCAGCTCACTTTGTCCTGTCTGGGTCACGTCATTGGTCACAACTGTCACTGACTATGTGACTATGTGTCTGGTCATCTACATGTGTCTGTGTCCCTGTAGCCGGCAAGCAATAAGAGAGGAGGGATCATATGCCTTTTCTGGATGCTTGTGTCCCACAGTCTTACATGGCACTGTACACACTATATGCCAAATAAATACCTGTCCACCCCTTGATTAAATGGGGCACACAGAGCAGGCATTTGCTCCACATGCACTCAGAGGTAGTTCATGGAGAAACCACTGTGTGCAGGGTGCCCGTTCCACAGTCGCGAGGCGCTCACACCCCTGCACACCCAGGAGCCCCAGTTCTGTGCTTCCACCATCCCGTAGGAAATGGGGAGCAGATGGTTCTCAACCCATATTACAGAAACACCTGCCTTACCAGCAAGATGGCACTGATAGTCTTCAGAAAGTTCCGTGTGTAAGCGTGAGGAAAGGCAGACGAATCCACACAAAACCCTCATTTAGAAATATATTTCCAGGTCCCCGTCATGATCCAAATGTTCCAGGCTCAACATTAAGAAACATTCTCAGAATGGCTAAAATTGACCAGTCAGGAAAAGACAGGTGTTGGCAAGGATGCGGGGAAAGGGGAACCCTCCTACGCTGTTGGTGGGAATGCAAGCTGGTGCAGCCGCTCTGGAAGACAGGATGGAGGTTCCCAACAAAGTTAAAAATAGAGCTAATCTACAACCCAGCATTCACACTGCTGGGTATTTACCCTAAAGATACAGATGTAGTGATCCGAAGGGGCACGTACATCCCAATGTTCAGAGCAGCAATGGCCACCATAACCAAACTGTGGAAAGAACCTAGATGTCCATCGACAGATGAATCGATAAAGAGGATGTGGTGTGTATACATACAATGGAATACTATGCAGCCATCAAAAAGAATGAAATCCTGTCATGTGCAACGACATGGATGGAACTGGAGGGGGTTATGCTGAGCGAAATAAGTCAACCAGAGAAAGACAATTATCATATGATCTCTCTGATATGAGGAATTTGACAAGCAGAATGGGGGTTTGTGGGGAGAAGGGGGGAAAAATTGAAACGAGATGGGACTGGGGAGAGAGACAAATTGTAAGAGACTCTTAATCTCTGGAAAAAAAGTGAGGAGCATAGGGTGGCTGGCTGATAGACATTGGGGAGGGTATGCGCTAGGGTGAGCGCTGTGAATTGTGTAAGACTCAAGATTCACAGACCTGTACCCCTGAAGCAAATAATACATTACATATTAATAAAAAAATCACAATGCCTCATGATTTCATGTCATATAGCTCCATCTACAAATTTAACTTTCTCTTTTTCTATTAGGTTTGGTCATTGTATAAAGAAGAAGAAGAAGAAGAAGAAGAAGAAGAAGAAGAAGAAGAAGAAGAAGAAGAAGAAGAAGAAGAAGAAGAAGAGGAAGAAGAAGAGGAATAAGAAGAAGAAGAAGAGGAAGAAGAAGAAGAAGAAAGAAAGAAAGAAAGAAAGAAAGAAAGAAAGAAAGAAAGAAAGAAAGAAAGAAACATTCTCCTGCAAAGCCAGCAGGAGAATAACTCTGCTCAACAACTCAAGCCCATATGGCGTTCACTTAGTTTCCTATCTAAAGACCCTTTGCTTTTTGCTTAAGCACATCTGAAAAGCAACAACAATTTCCGAAGGCGATGTTACCTGTAGATAAAACTTTACATGGTTCAGAACTGTGACACGATACATTGAAACATCTGGAAAGACCTTTCCTTTGCTTCTTGTTATATTATTTATTTTCTTTTTAAAGATTTTATGTATTTATTTCACAGAGAGAGAGATCATGAGTGTGGGGGAGGGGCAGAGGGAGAGGGACAGGCAAATTCCCTGCTGAGCAAGGAGTCTGATGCAGGACTCGATCCCAGAACCCTGGGATTATGACCTCAGTTGAAGGCAGACGCTTAATGACTAAGCCACCCAGATGTCTGGCTTCTTCTTATTTTAATAAGAAGCTCTCCATAAATGCTTATCAAAGAGTTGCCAAGTGGGAACTTATCAGAAAATAAGTAGAATTAAGCCATCAAGGATTCTTCAATATACAAAAATATGTAAGTTTGAATAAACCAAATCAGAGATGCCCATTTCTCATTACATTTCAAAGTATTTTACTTTCAAAAACATTATGTCAACTCTACTTCAATTAAAAAGGGTGGGGAGTCTTTCACTTTCTGGATATTGAAAGAAACTTGTGTATTCTGCACCTTTCCATCTTGGATTCATGCATGACCTCAATCCCAGTACTCACTACATTTTTTTTTAACCTGTAGAGCCTAGATGATCTATTCATTCTCGCTCTAGGCTTATCTTGGGGCTAAAAATGATTGTTACAGACTGAATGCTTGTGCCCCCCAGTCCCCAAGAAATTCGTATATAGAAGCCCTAAATCCCAACTGGATGGTATGAGGAAGAAGTATCTTCTGGAGTTGATTAGGGTTCCATCAGGTCATACCATGGCATCTCTATGATGGGACTCGTGTCCTTGCAAGATGAGAAGACCCCAGAGCTCTTTCTTTCCATTACGTGAGGACACAGGACAAAGATGACGTCTACACGTCAAGGAGAGAGGACTTAGGAGGAACCAGCCTTGGCCACGCATCCACAGGGACCTGTGTGTTTCATCGCAAAACAGGAGAAAGCATTTCAGGTCTGACTGCAAGCCAACAATCGTGACTTTAATTTTTGAAACAAAGCTTTTCCACATCACTAAGGGTCTATGGCTTTTCACAAATTTACAAGAAGAACCTGCATTTCATTTTTTCCATAAAAGTTCTGTTCCTTAAAAATAGTTAAGGGTGGGGCTCCCAGATGGCTCAGACAGTGGAATGTGTGAATCTTGATCTTGGAGTTGTGAGTTCGAACCCCATATTGGGTGTAGAGATTACTTAAAATTAATTAAAAAAAAAAACCACGAGATCGGGCGCATTGAAGGTGGTTAAGAGTATATGCAAAATGCAAATTTTATAGTAATACAGGAGCAGAAGGAGACTCAGAAATGCTTCCGATGTGTAATATTAAATGATGAGGCAAGCATGCAGTACTTTACAAAATGTGGGGGTTATTTTACATTCCACAGGGAAATATGGTCCTCACCAGTTTCACTTTTTAAAACTAATAAAGTCTTCTGTGGCTTTGCATTCTCTGAAGTTGTCCAAGCAACAGCCTTACATTTACTACTTAATATAACATAGTTACAATTAATTAATATAATAAATACATATGGTTAAAATATAGTTCTATACAACCACAGTTGCATATATATACACACACAATAAAACATACAATATACAAATATGCAATATATTCATATAACAAAGAGAAACATCCTGAACTTTATAAGAAGGCATAGAGCATCACTGAATTTAAAGGAGCCCATGCAATTCAAAGCTGTTTTTAGGTAGATGCAAAAATTTCCCAAATTCAGGGGCGCCTGGGTGGCTCAGTTGGTTGAGTGACTGCCTTCAGCTCAGGTCATGATCCTGAAGGCTCAGGACTGGGTCCTGCATTAGGCTCCGGACTGTGCGGGGAATCCGCTTCTCCTTCTGACCGTCTCCTTTCTCATGCTCTCTCTTACTCTCTGTCTCTCTCAAATAAATAAATAAAATCTTTAAAAAAATTTCCCCAAATTCAGTGCATGAGCATACTTATGTAGAGCTTTTATCTAGTTTACTTACTTATAAATTACCAAGTTGGACAATTTACTTGCTTATAAATAAGGTCATTTCGTTATTTAATTTTGAGGTGAAATACACATACCTAAAATGTACCATCTTAACCATTTTTAACTGCATGGCTCAGCGGCATCAAGTACATGCACACTGTTGTGTGACCATCCCATCATCCGTCTCCAGAACTTACCATCTTCCCCCCTGAACGTCTGTGCCCATCAAACACTAACTCCCCAGCCCCTCCCCTGGCCCTTGGCCCCACCATCACCTCTCTGTCCTTCTGTGGACACGACTCCTCGAGGAACCTCATGCACATGGAATCACACAGGATTTGTCCTTCTGTGACTCAGCATCATGCCCTTGAGGTCCTTCCACATCTCGGCAGGTGCAGAACACCTTTCCTTTTTAAATCTGAGTCATTTTCCACCGTGCGCATGGACCACTTCCTGTTTATCCAACCATCCATCCATGGACAGGTGGCTGGCTTCCACCGTTGATCATTGTGAGGTATGCTGCTATGAACTTGGGTCTGCATAGACCTCTGGCATCCTGCTTCGAATCTGGGGAGTCGTTGCTCAGACATGGGCCTGTTGGGTCTTATGGAACGTGCACATTTAATGTTTTGAGAAGCCACACTGTGTCCCACAGCAGCTGCACGGTTTTCCACCAGCAATATTGAAGGGATCCCATCTTTCCACCTCCTCCTCCTGGTGGAAACACTCTTCATGTTCTGGTATTTTGATGGCACCCCTTCTAAAGGGTGTGAAGCGATAAAGATGTTTTGGAAAGCGAAGGACGCCGTGCAACCATCAGATGGAGACAGGGTGGCACACGCCGTTCCAGGAAGCCAGCGGAATGTGGGTGAGGAGTCCCTGCTTCTGCAAGAGAGCCTCAGGCAGACGTTTCCACACTGTAGACGGGCAGTCAAAACACTCACTTTGCTGATTAGGCCAGTCCTAAGCCGGCGGTAAACGACAGCACTCTGTGGGCCTCCGCCGCTCTCACCAAGGCTGTGGATCAAAGAGCAGACCTCCAGGTAGACAGAGCTCATGCTGGCCAGGGGTAAAGCAGCTTTACCTCCAAAGTGGATCACATGGCCATTCCAAATCAGTAAGGCTGATGGAGCACAGAGCTCATGGAAATCATTTCCCATCCTCCCTCAGCCCCCACACACGTTTTGAAGGACATCTGGCAAGGGGCATTCAGGGATTCAAACTTCATTGCGTGTTGCCTTCGCTCCACCATCGATGCATCCTGAAAGCCAAGTGCTGGTATCAACAACGGGGTCCCTAGGAGTTCCACCAGCAAGTGAGTGCGCCCGCATTTTGTGCTTCTGTGAAGTGCATGTCTGCTCAACATGCTGAGTAAATAATTGCCCTAGTTTTATTGATGGGCGAAAACTGGTTCTTACACTTTCTACAGCTGAAGTAACAACTGATTGCCTTCCAGGGATGCCTGGAGGGCTCGGTCAGTGAAGCATCTGCCTTCAGCTCAGGTCACGATCTCAGGGTCCTGGGATCGAGCCCTACGCAGGCTGTCACAGGGGCTGCTTCTCTCTCTGCCTGCTACTCCCCCTGCTTGTCCTCTCTCTCTCCTTCTCTCTCTCTTTTTGTCAAATAAAGGAATACAATCTAAAAAACAAAAACAAAACCAGTTGATTGAATACCTGAAGCTCCAGCTAATGCATTCTCCAAACCACTACGAGGAAGGAAACAGTTCGTATGTACTTACCTCTAACATGGCACATGTCCTCATTTTCCAATTGTGCTAGAAACGTCCACTTGTTTGTTTGTTCCTCTGATTGAGACTAGAAGTTCCCCAAGGCTCCCGAAGTAAGTGACCACAGACTGGACATCACAGGTAAGTGCATGCGTTACCTGGGCTGGCCATAACAAATGACCGCAGTCTGGGACTGGGGGGCTCAAAATATCACACAGCTACCCTCCCCCAGCTCTGGAGACGCAATCTGAGACCCCGGTGGGGCAGGGATGCTGAAATCCAGGTGGGGCAGGACCCCTGAGATCCAGGTGGGGCAGGACCCCTGAGATCCAGGTGGGGCAGG
>PITA01025537.1:0-24178 GCA_004023965.1 Spilogale gracilis
GTAAGATCAAGGATAGGATATATCTATCCTATATAATAAGGATGTCCCTTCTTGCCACTTCTATTCAACCTAGTGTTGGAATTCCTATCCAGAGCAATCATAAAAGAAAAAAAAATAAAAGAATCCAAATTGGATTTGGATAAAAAAACTGTCATTTTTTTATAGATGACATGATATTATATATAGAAAACCCTAAAGACTCCATCAAAACTGTTAGAATAAATAAATTTGATAAAGTTGCAAGATAAAAAAATATAAATCTTTTGCATTTCTTTTTTTAAAAATATTTTATTTATTCATTTATTTGACAGAGAAAGAGACAGAGAGTGCACAAGCAGGGGAAGTGACAGGCAGATGAAGAGGAAGTAGCAGACTACCAGCTGATCAGGGAGCCCAGTGCTCTGTTTGGTCCCAGGGTCCAGGGATCATGCATGATCTGACCAGAACACAAATGCTTAACCAACTGAGCCACCCAGGCACACTATTTTTGTGTGTTTCTATATACTAATAATGTACTATCAGAATGAGAATTTAAGAAAAGAATCCAATTTATAATGGATTCAAAAAGAATAAAATATCTAGGAATAAATTCAGCCAAGGAGGTGAAAGACCTGTACTCTGAAAACTATAAGGTATTAAAGAAAGAAAATGATAAAGACACAAATAAATGGAAATATTTCTGGGTTGTGGATTGGAAGAAAATTGTTAAAATGTCCATGTTACCCAAAGTGATATATAGACTCAATGCCACACTTAACAAAGCCCAATATAACTTTTCATAGAAATAAAACAATTCTAAAATTTGTATGGTACTATAAAAGACCCAGAGCTGGAGGAATTATAGTTCCTAATTTCAAACTATATTACAAAGCTATGGTAATTAAAACATATAATACCCGCATAAAGACAAACATATAGATTGATAGAACAGAATAGAGAGCCCAGAAATAAACCTATGTATATATGGTCAATTAATTTATGATGAAGAAGCCAAGAATATACAATGGGGAAGGGAGGATCTTTTCAATAAAATGTATTAGAAAAATTGGGCAGCTGCATGCAATAGAATGAGACTAAACCACTATCTTATACCATACACAAAAATCAACTAAAATAGATTAAAGAATTGAATGTAATATGAGAAACCATAAAACTCCTAG
The DNA here is from genome assembly GCA_004023965.1 of Spilogale gracilis. Classification (NCBI taxonomy): domain Eukaryota; kingdom Metazoa; phylum Chordata; class Mammalia; order Carnivora; family Mephitidae; genus Spilogale; species Spilogale gracilis. The sequence continues at coordinate 1,161 of PITA01025537.1, forward strand.
AAAAAAAATGTAGGTGGTAAGCTCCTTGACATAGATCTCGGCATTGATCTTTTGTATCTGACACCAAAAACAAAACAACAACAACAAAAATAAACAGATGGGACTACATCAAACTTAAAAGGAAACCAACAAAATGCACATCAGAGGAAACCGATAAAACCAAAGGCAACCCACTAAATAAGAGAAAATATTTGCAAATCATATCTGATAAAGGACTAATATACAAAGAGATAAAGAATTAATACAGCTCAATAGCAAAAGCAATTTTGATTAAAAAATGGACAGAAGATATGCATAGGTATCTTTCCAAGGAAGACATAGAGATGGCGAACGGGTATAAAAAGGTGCTCTACATCATTAATCATCAAGGAAATGCAGATCAAAATCAAAATGAAATACTACCTCACACCTATTACAATGGCTATTATTACAAAGAATAAATTACAAATGGCAAGAATATGAAGTAAGAGGAACCCTTGTGCACTATTGGTGGGTATGTAAATTGGTGTAACCACTATGGAAATCAGTATGGAATTTCCGCAAAAAATTAAAACTAGAACTGCCCTACAATCTAGTAATTTCACTTTTGAATATCTATCGAAAAAAACTAAAACAGTGGGGACCACCTGGGTGGCTCAGTGGGTTAAAGCCTCTGCCTTCGGCTCAGGTCATGTCAGGGTCCTGGGATCAAGGCCCGCATCAGGCTCTCTGCTTTGCAGGGAACCTGCTTCCTCCTCTCTCTCTGCCTGCCTCTCTGCCTACTTGTGATCTCTCTCTCTCTGTCAAATAAATAAGTAAAATCTTTAAAAAATACCTAAAACAGTAACTCATAAAGATATATGCATCTTCATGTTCATTGTAGTATTATTTATAATAACCAAGATATTGAAAGAACCTGTGTCCATAAATGGATGCATAAACAATTGCAATATATATTTTCAGCTATAAAATATTTGGAGTATTATTCAGCCATAAAAAATTACTCAGTCATAAAAAAGCATGCAATCTTGCCATTTGCAACAACATGGATGGACCTTGAGGCCATTATGCTAAGTGAAGTAAATTAGGCAAGAAGCAAAAAAATACTGTATGATACATGTAGACTCTAAAAATAAATACATTTTGGGCACCTGGGTGGCTCAATGGGTTAAAGCCTCTTCCTTCAGCTCAGGTCATGATCTCAGGGTCTTGGGATTGAGGCCCACATCAGGCTCTCTGCTCAGCGGGGAGCCTGCTTCCTCCTGTCACTCTGCCTGCCTCTCTGCCTACTTGTGATCTCTCTGTGTCAAATAAATAAATAAAATCTTTAAAAAAAGTTAAAAAAATACATTTTTTTAAAAAGGTCATAGATACAGGGAACAAATTGGTGATTTTTGGAGGTAAGGAGTGGGGCAGGGTATGGGAAAAATGGGTGAAATGTTTTTGTACTCAGTTTAAATAAGTCAAATATAAATAATAATAAAAATATAAAAAATAATAAATATAATAAATAATAACAAAGATAAAAATAAATGTATTTAATCTTTGTTGGTGCCTGACCCAAAGAAAGCATCCAATAAAGCCTAGCTATTTTACTATTAATAAAAAAGTTAAATAAATGATATAGGGCTAATTGGACACCAAAAACGTTAAGAGTGGGAGGGAAAGAAAAAGTACTTAAAGAAATATTACCCCAATTTTCCAAATTTGATGAAAACTATAAGCTGAGAGATCAGAGAAGTTCAATGAATCCCAAGTAAAAATAAACACAAAGAAACTCATTCCAAGCCATATAATGATATGATGAAAACCAGTGATACAGAGAAAATTTCAAATGCAGCTAGAGAAAATGCATTACATACAGAAGAACAAAGATAAGAATGATAGATGAATTTCATAAGAACTATGCAAGCCAGAAGATAATGTAGATATATCTTTGTAGTACTAAAGGAAAAACAAAACAGTAAAATATTAAAACTGGTGGTGAAATGAGTTTTTCAGACACAGATAATTGCCATTATACCTGAATAAGGAAAAAATTGTTAAAGGAAGTTTTTCAGGCAGAAGTAAAGTAATACCATACCAGCTGGAAATTTAGATCTGTGCACACACATACGTGGGCAGACACACACAATGAAAGGCACCAGAAATGGTAAATATGTAAATAAATATAAAAGATACCTTAGTCTCATGATTAATCTCTTAGAAATATAACTTATAAAAATAGTAACAAGGAATTGTAGAGATTATAACAGAGGTAAAATTTATGAGAACAATAACATAAAGAACAGAGGGGAAAATAGAAACACTGGTAGAAAACATTTATATTCTACATGAAGTAAAATTTTATTACTATAGACTATGAGAAGATATAGATGCATATCTTAATCCACAGAGGAACTACTTAAAAATAAAACAGAGTTTTAGATGATTACCGTGTAATGAGGATGAAGAGGGATCATTAAAAATACTCAATCCAAAAGGAGGTAGAAAAAAGAATAAAAAGAATGAATGAATAAGAAAGACAGAAAGCAAGGAGTAAAATGGTTGAAAGAGAAATCAAAATCTTATTTGAAGTCATCAAACTTTTCTCTCACTAATCAATAGAACAAGGAGAAAATCAATAATATTTTAAAGGACTTGAACAACTTGACCTAAATATGCTTTATAGACCATTCTGTCCAGACTCCACAGAATATCAGGAAATTCATGCACACATGGAACATTCACTGAATCAGATTTATTTCTGGCTATCAAAAAATCATAGTACAGGTGCCTGGGTAGCTCAGTTGTTAAGCATCTGCCTTCAGCTCAGGTCATGATCCCGGAGTCCTGGATTCAAGCCCCACATCGAGCTTCCTGCTTCGCGGGAAGCCTACTTCTCCCTCTCTCACTCCCCCTGCTTGTGTTCCTTCTCTAGCTGTGTTTCTCTCTGTCAAATTAATAAATAAAATCTTTAAAAATGAAAAAAAGGAACCATTATCAAAAAAATCATAGTAAATTAATGAGCCTTAAGTTGACATAAAATATATTCTCTGATCACACTGAAACTAAAGTAGGAATCTATATCAGAAAGATATCTGGGTTATCTCCCAAATATTTGGAGATTAAACAATGACAATCTATATAATCCAGGAGTCAACGAAATCATCACTGGCATTATTAGAAAATATTAAATAAAAGATAAAACAAAAATTCAAAGCATGAAAATAAGGAGGTACAGGGAAATCTATAACATTAAAATACACTAGTTTTAAAAAAAGTAAAAAAAAATCAATGGTCATAGGGTAATGGAACTATGTTCACACAAAGATTTCACTGGAATTTGTTATTGCAGCTTTATTTTGTAATAATCCGAGATGGGAAACAATCCATGTGTCGTATCAACTCACAGATGCATAAACAAATCGTGGGGTGGTCATGTGATAAAATACCATTCAGCAAGAAAATGGATACTGATATATGCAACACTCCTTACTTTTAGAAGCATTATGCTAAGTGAAAGAAACCAGACACAAATGATTACGGACTATATGATTCCATTTATATGAAATTCCAGAACACTCAAAACTATAATGACTAAAAACAGATCAGTAGTTGCCATAAGCCAGATATGAAGAAAGCGTATGGCTGAAAACAACTATAAAGGAATTAATGGAGAGACTCTATAATAATTTGGGTGTGATTACAGGACTGAGAACACTTATCAAAATTCACTGAATTATATACTTAAAATTTCTGAGGTTTATTATGTTAGACCCCAGTAAAGCTAATTTTAAATAATGAAAATCAATTCCAGAAAAAATACTTATCTGTGAACCTGTCTGAGATACCACCCAAGGAACCAAGAACCATGTAAAGAAATACGCAGGAAAACCTTCCCTTTCAAGAAAAATCTTCTTTACTCCTCAATAGTGGACGGTACATTCATAGTGTTTATTTTTCACTATGAGTTGTTGTTTCTAGCACTGCTGTTCCTAGAGCAAATGGGAAGTGTTTTGACTTGCTTGATGTGCTTTAGGAGTTAGGCTACAAAGTCTGTATCAGGAAGTATGGCTGGGATGCCTCCTGCAGGGATCCTTTTAGTTTGTTTTCATCATCTAAATATGTTACCTAATTCTATTAGCTTAACTGAATTTCCTTAGAAGCATGTATAATATTTCTTCATGCATCATACACTATACTCTATTCTGTACCCAAAGAATTTATTTAGGCTAAATTTGAAAATAAAGATATACGCACCTTAATGAATCAGCATTGTCTGGCTGGATTTCTTCATTTAAATTTATAAGGCCATAATGAAAAACTTTAAATATAAATAAGAAACAGAAAGAGGAATTACACAAGTTGGAAAGCTTAGAAAAGTCTTTCTAGAAGAGATGGTAGTATTTCACTGTGGAAAGAGTGTAGTCTTTGAAATTGGAATATATAGTTTCAGGAGAGCAGATTTCAAATTTTAGCTCTATTCCTTACCATTTGAATGATCGTGAACCAATCAATGAATATTGCTGGGCTTCATATCCACTAGCTTTGCAGGTTATTGTGAAGATCAAAGGAAATAATGTTCATGAGAATACTTTGGATACTACAAATTAATGTGCTGAACCATTTTTTTTTTTTTTTGAGATGAGCAAACAAACGGATCTGTATTTTTATGTTTCAGTCTCAAAAGTGACTGGAATGTAAGGTACTATGGGGAGAAATGAGGGAAATGGAACTAGGACAGAGAGACAGTGGTCTGAGAAAATCCTTAAATGCCAGGCTGAATAGTTTTATGATAATTTGAGGGTAATAGGTGTGTTGAAAAGAGGTATAACATAATCACTATTTGCACGAGAAAGTTTATTCTGACACTGTAGAAAGGAGAGTGGAAAGATAAGATGGAAAACCACTTGTAAGGATGTTGATTCATCAGACACAACATTCTTGAGTTTAATCCCCTTCCCTCCCCACCCTATGCACCACCATGTTTCTCTAGGACACCTGTAGATTCTCACGGAAGTCAGGGAAAGCCCAGAGCTTTGGAAAGTTTTGAGGCGGACGGAGACCATTGTGAAACTGTACTTGTATAAGAGCTAACCTCCACAATAGAAAAGACTTCCACCTGATACCTTCCTACGCCTGCTGCCCTGCCCTGTTACATCCCTATTTCAGCCTAAATAATAAAAGGCATTTCATGGTACACTATTTTCCGGAGGCACTTTAAAGACATTTTTCAAAAACCTGCAGTTCTTTTGGTTGTCCTTTCTTAATCCATTTGTGAAGGGCTTTGTAACCTTTGAAAATCAATTTATAGTCTTGTTAGGAAACTGTCCCTCTAAAAAATGGATGCAGTCGTCCAAATAGACACACCACAGCAAGCCAGACAATTCTCAAAAAATCATATAGAGCAATTAAATCAGTATAACTGTGTCTCCCATATTCAACTATAGCTGAATTTAGAAGCTTTCCTTTTGAAGGCTGAAATTTTTTTCTCAGCTATTTTCATGTTCCTGTCCAGCAAACTTCTATAAGTCCCTCCATTAATATTTAATGAGAGCCCATAGTGATATATGTCCAATATTTAGATGGCCTAGTCAAAATGTGCTTCTCTTGTGTAGACAGTATAATTAAGATTACATTGTGGGAAAACATAACAAGGAAAATAATTGCATCTTTTGTCTCAGTTGCTCACAGATCAAGTGCCATAATAATCTTCCAGGTGAAAATTGTCACTGTAACTAACTTCATAAACAGTTTCAGAGAGGCTCAGAATGTATTCGTATGAAGTCCCACAATTAGTAAATTATAGATCCATAATTAGAATCCATAGTCTTATTCCAGGGCTCACATGCTGACTTGCCATGGTATTCTGCCAGGCATTAAACTAGCCCTAACCTCTGTCCTAAATCTTACTACTCTGTGTACTGAATTATAGTTAAATGTGTCTAGGTTTCTCTTTCCAATATGCTGACAGATAATGACATTCAAAGAGCTGACTTGGAAAAGTGCCTGATGCTTAACATGAGTTTAATAAATGAAAACTAATATTAATATAACTAATAAAAGAGAGGGGAAAAAGGCAAGTTTCTGTCTGATGTTGTCTAGAAGAGCCTAAAATCCTTAAATGCCAGGCTGACCTTCAAAGGTAAGAGGGATTTTGATAGGTGCTGTAATTCAGCAATCATAGCATTAGGTGGTGTACAGAAAAGTTTCAGAAGACAGGAGAGTCTTGAATATAAGTTCTAGCTCTACCCTGGGATCAGTTTCCTTTATTAATTACTTATGATCATAAAAACCAAATATTATAGCTAGAAGGGACTAGAAATAATCTAATCTTACCTATTTTAATTTTACTTGTAGGTGGACCCATTGAGACTATAAGTAATATTCCAGGAGGCTATAACCTCCCCCCAAGCTTGTAAGCAAGCTTTGGAATGTGTTAGTATATGTGTTGTTGTCTTCCCTCTCCCTCCCCCAAGGAAAACATCCTCACCATTTTATGGTATTATAAGAATTAGGAGCCATTTACCTGGGACAACGCATAAAAAGCTTAGTCCCATCTAGAAAAGTGAGTATTTTTGCACAGCTAGTCAATGACAAAGCCAGAACTAAAATGTATCTGTCTTATTTTTCTTCAGTAAAAATAATTTTAAAAATATACTTTTGTATTTGTTTCATCTACTTTGCTTAACCAATGAAAAGGTGAACAGTGAATGTGAAATTTAAGGATCCAGAGGTTCTATTTACTTTATTTGCAGTGTTCCAGTGCCAAGAATATACCCAACACATGGTAGAGACTCAGTAAATATTTGTTGGATGAATTAATGGCATTAATTGTTTCGACTCACTGAATTGTTACCAGATTAAGTTTCGGAGAATCAAATACATCATTCAACCACTTGGTGGAGCCATTTTATAGTTTATTTGAAAAAATGGAATTTAGAAGACACCAAATAATCCAACATGCTACCCTTTCTTTGATAAAATGATTTAAATTCAGTCTTGGAACGATTCAGAATGATGGGCTTTCTACCAGGCACTTAAATGAAGAAAAAGTGGATAAAATTCACACAGAGGATGAGGCCAGAGACCATAGTTGAAAAAAGCAAATGTGGTGTGTGTGTGTGTGTGTGTGTGTGTGTGTGTGTGGGTGGGTGTGTGTGTGTGTATGGAATTATTTAAATAATTTATCTGGCAAAACTACTCATGCAGAAATCTTTAGAAGGTAAAATGGCCAGAATCCTCGAATTACTTGATAGAGGACGGAAATGTTGCATATGAGCAGTTTTTACTTGTAGTGGCTTAGCTCAGAGAATGTCTTAATCTACATGACATTTACTTGGTAGCTGGTAAGAACGATACTACAGCTCCCTTTTGGTCAGTAAGCACCCTTGGGACTGACAAAAGCATTCACAAAGTAGCTGAACCAAGATGAAGATCCCACTTATCCCATTTGATCTATGACGGTGTCGACATGTGGGCTACAAAGAGAGAGATCCTACAAGAAAGAGAAACAATAAGAGCTGGAGTTTTCCCAGATTTCTACATTTTATCTCATATTATGGTAAATCAAAAATTGGAAACTAAGTTGTAGGAAATAAAACTTTGTAAGTGGTGGAGTTATAGGGAAGGACAGTTATGAAGTCTATTAGTGGCAGTTCTAAGGAGCAGGGGACTCTCATTTATTTTAGTTTTCACATTTAATAACAGGGATGGGAAATACAGGAGAATCCCAGCAACCCTAGTCAGCACTATTTGAGAGTTGACATAGTGGTTTTCTTTCTAATGTTTTCAGGCTGTCTCTGTACATTCACCCTACCTCCAATACACACATGTTCTTTTTACACACACACACACACACACACACACACACACACACACACCACATTTGCTTTTTTCAACTATGGTCACTGGCCTCATCCTCTGTGTAGTGCCCTACGTTTCAGGTTGATACTGATATTTCAGCTATTCAAATACCACTTCCCACATACATCTCTAGGTAAGTGAATTTTATCCACTTTTTCTTCATTTAAGTGCCTGGTAGAAAGCCCATCATTCTGAATTGTTCCAAGACAGAAACACCTTGAATTCCAAACCACCTGGGATAGACCCTGGGACTAAATTCCCATGTAAACTATTTGTAACAGGCAAGTGAAAAGAAACATAAAGAACATCCTTGGACAGACAATAGGGCATGGATGGCATAGATTCCATTTTGGAGATTTTCTTTAGTTCTCTTTAATAGCCTTTTGTAAGTGCTGGTCATATACTTTCAACCTTCTCTTTTAATTTTTCTACCAAACCCTCAAGGTCCTCATGTAACCTCCTTTTTTTTATTCAAAGCTCTAAGATACACATTCCAAAATCTTGCTGCTTCAATTTGGTAAATAATGTCTCAAAAATTTTTTTAAAAAAAGTTCCTTTATCCAATCACATGAAAATAGCCTTTTCTCAATGACTCATGGTATTATGTTAGAACATCCAACCCATCAGAAAAATCCTCTTAACCTTCTCAGGGGGCTGCAAACTCAATAAATTCGATTTAGTGGAGAAATGGAGGGTGATGAGAAACCTTGTGTGTGTCTGCATGTGCACAATTTGACATTGTTGAGATATAGTTCTCTCTTCTTAAGTCTTACGAAAGAATAGGAGAAGATCATTTATAGCCGAGATCTATATTTTTTAAATGGATAGTGGAGGGGAGCATACAGACAAAAGTAGTCGAAAAACCCGCTTCAAAGAACACCACATTAAGAGTTAGCAGTGAAGACAGGATCTGACATTCCCAGCAAAACTCTTAGGACATTCCAGAGGTATGGCTGGCAAGGAGAAATAAAGAGGGGTAAAAAAGAAAAAAGAAAAAAAAAGAAATGGAGTTTTTGGTTGTCAGCAGTTATGAGAAGGTTGGTAGCTTTATGGCAGATCAAAAGCTAAACTTCAGGCCAATTATCTTACCAGAAAGAACCATGGAAAGAGACAGTTAAGAAGAGCCCTTCTATTTGGAACAAAATTTAGAGACTAGTCTCAAAAACTACCTCTGCTTGGATTTATCTGTATCTGGCTGCAATTCCACTTATGCCCCAGGGCATTAATGAAAACAACAGAGCCATCAGCTGGCAATTAGAGGATGCTAAAATTGAGTGGCACATTAAAGTAAGCAGAAAATTTAAGAGAGAGATCAAAGAACATTAGCCAAAGAGAAACCTCCTAAAAGCACTGTCATCCAGTGACTCTGTCCATGTCCTAATCTACACTCTTTGAGGAGTAATATCAGAAGGTTCACACTGACAGAGAAATAGCCTTTGCTAAAATAATCTAACCAAATCACTAAACAAGTTAATGAGCCAATAACAATAAGACAAGCTCCAGAAAGGGATAAGGAGACTCAGCATCCAGAATTACTATATTACCTAGAATATCAAACTTCCAAAAAAAAATTATGAGACATGCAATAAAGCAGGAAGGTATGACCCAGACACATACAACAAAGCAGGCACCCAGGAAAGGACAGGAAAATATGGAGATACAAAATTAATGGGCAAAGACTTCAAATTTCAAAGACTAAAATTACCTTCAAATAACTAAAAGAAGCAATGTTTAAAGGATGCTAAGATGCCAGTATCTCATCAGATAGTGCATACTCATAAAGAGGTAGAAATTATAAAAAAAGAAGCAAATGGATATTATTGAAGTTATCAAATTAATTTCACGTATAGTTCAATAACCAAAATGAAATAGTTCTTTAAGTAGATTTGAGTAGAGTAGCTTTGAATTGGAAGAACAATTAATGAACTATAAAATAGAACCAGAGAGACTATTCAATCTGAAAAATCAGTAGGAATAAAGAATGAAGAAAAATTAACAGAGCTTAAAACATTAGAAGATAACTTGACTAAAATCTCCCAAATTTGACAATTAGGAAATAATAATCTTTTTAACAAATGCTGGGATTATTAGATAGCCTCATTCAAAAGAATTAATTTAGAATTCTGCCTCATACCATACAAAAAAGTTAACTCAAAATGGACTAAAGGCCTAACTGTAAGTGCTAATACTATAAAAACCTTATAGGAAAACAAAGGTATGTTTTAAGAAGAGATCGTGCTTCAAAGGAAACCATCAAGGAAGTGAAAAAAACAAAAAATTGAATGGGAAGAAATATTTTCAAATCATATTTATAAAGGACTTTAATCTATAATATGTAAAGGAAAACACATTTACAACTCAATAATGGAAAGAGAGATAACCCAGTTAGAACTGGATAAGAAATTTGAATCAGCAGTTTCTCCAAACGAGTGGTTAATAAGCAAATTAAAAGATGCTCCACATCATTAGCCATCAGAAAAAGGCAAATCAAAACCACAATGAGAAGCTGAGGTGGTTATTATCAAAAGACAGATAAGGATATATGTTGGTGAGGATATGAAGAAACCAGAATCATCAGATACTGTTGGTAGGAATGAAAAATGACATGTAGGAATGAAAAAAAGATACTTCCAGTTTCTCAAAAGATTAAGTATGGGTTTACCATATGACCCAGTAGTGTCACTGTACCTATATACCTAAGTTAGTTGAAAACATATGTCCACTAGAAACTTGTACATAAATGTTCACAACTACATTACTTTTAATAGCCAAAAAGTAGAAACAACCAAAAATGTCCAACAACTGATAAATGGATATGATGATAATAATAGAATATTATTTAGCAGTAAAAATAAATGAACTATAATAAATATCACAACACGGATGAAACTTGAATGTACTATGTAAAATGAATTCAGTCACAAAAGACCACATCATGTTTGATCCCATTTATAGGAGATATCCAGAAGAGGCAAATCAACAAGGTAGTAAAATCGTGGCTGTCTAAGGCTGGATGGGTTTAGGGAACATAAAGAGGGTTGCCAGTAAGATGGGATTACTTTTTGAGGTGATGAAGTGTTCTAAAATGTATTGAGGGTATGGTTGCCTCATTCTGTGAATAACTAAAACCTTAGGTTTTACACATTAAATCTGAATTGTGTGGCAAATGATTTGTTTCTCCAAAAAGCTGTTAGCTTTTTTTTTTTAATGGCATATCCTCATGGGATTTCATGAAAATGAGAATAACAAACTTCTAAAAGCTTTTAGAGCCCCCCCCCAAAAAAATGTTTACTTGTAAAGAAATGGTCATCAGCATGGTATTCAAAAGACTTAGGCACACAGGAAAGAGTCGAGATTTCAAAATTCTGGAGAAAAGTTTAATTTTCCATTTGATTTCCACATCAAAAATATTCTCATTCAAGGGGCACCTGAGTGGTTCAGTCATTAAGCTTCTGCCTTCTGCTCAGGTCATGATCCCCAAGTGCCTGAATGGAGTCCCACATTGGGCTCCCTGCTTAGCAGGAGGCCTGCTTCTCCCTCTTTCACTCCCCCTTCTTGTGTTTCCTCTCTAGCTGTGTTTCTCTGTCAAATAAATAAATAAATAAAATATTTTTTAAAAATTCTCATTCAAGTGTAAGTAGTGCATTAGTTTTCTATTGCTGCATAACAAATTACCACAAAATTAGTCTAAAACCATCTATAGTAAGCAACTTCTCTGTGTCTGTGTCTGCCCAGGCCTGGTTTAATTAGGTTCTCTGCTAAGGATTTCAAGCAGGAGCAATTAGATATTGACTAGGTTATATTCCTTTCTAGAGCTCCAGGTCCTCTCCAAATGCACAGGGTTGTTGGAAAACTGAGTTCCTCATGGGTATAGACCAAAGGCTCCCAGTTTCTTTCTTTCAAATGGGGTTAATTTTAGCTCTTCCATACCCCTCATATCCTTGCTCTGTGACTCTCACAGAACCTCTTACAACACAGCAACCTGCGTCATCCAAGTCAGGATACTCTTCTCCAGTCATCTAAGGTGTCATCTTTTAGACATGGGCGTGACTATTTCATCACCTTTTCTATAAGTCAGTCATATTTTCCCACCCACAAACAAAGGGTGAGGACTCTACAAAAATTTGACTCATTTGAAGGTCACCTTAGGATCCTTTCTACCATACAGGGTGTAAGTCTTAGAAAGTTATCTTCCTTATGCCTCTTCAGAGCAAGTGATGTCAGATACACTCTTATAAAACATGGTTTAAAAAAAAGAGGGAGTTTTGATAGAAAAGAGGGGGCATACTTCATGTGTCTTTTTGTTAGTTGCAGTCAGCGAACTTGGGTAAGCTCATACCAGATCACAAGAGCTGATTATTAACATTTTAAGAAGCTTTCAGGCCTGTTGTTAAATGTGGTCAATGTTAAAAAAATTAAGTAAATATACAATTAAATATCTTATAAGTAGATATCCTTGTGATTCTAATATTTCATTTTTCATTGTACAGGGTGAGGTTTCTAATGTCCTGGTAAATGGTTTTCTTGGTCAGGACTCCAATTTGCAACACTTTTGGTAATCTCCACTAATTATAATTCAATGCTAAGTTTTGAGCATTGTAATACAGAAGAACTCTGAGCTTGATATCTGATTTTATTTCATTCAACATGTAATGATTGCTAATGGGTACACTTACAATAGTTCTTCAACCAATTCATGACCTGTAGTCTCTAATGCCTTCATACTTTCATTATCTATCAGCCCCATTTTATATTCATTTTCCCTCATGACCAGCTTAGAATCCCTGTTTCATTACTACAACAATTACTTTCAAAACACCCAGGATTTTGTTCTCCTTTTTGTCTCCATCATTCTTACAAAAATAACTCAACCATTCATCATCTCTGAATATGCCAGAGGTGTAGAAAGAGTCATGCAACCAGGTAGAATAGTATATTAATTTCCTAGAACTGCTGTAACAAATCATTACAAATCTGTTGGCCTAAAACAACAGAAAATCATTCCCTCACAGTTCTGGAGGTCAGAGGTCTGAAATCATATCACTGGACTGAAATAAAGATGTTGGGCCATTCCTCTTCCAGAGTCTATTGTAGAAAATAGATTCTTTGGCTTTTCCAGCTTCTAGTGACTGCTGGGATTACTTACCATGTGGCGGATGACTTCAATTTCTACCTCTGGGGTGACATTTTCTTCTCCTCTTCTGTGTGTATGTTCCTCTGCTTCATTCTTACACCATCTGCTACATGGACATTCTGGGGTAATTTCCTTAATTCAACATTCTTAATCACACCTTGCAAAACTTTACCATGTAAATTAACATTCACAGTTTCTAGGATTGAGGATCTGATACATTGGGGAACCATTTATTAACTTATTACAAATAATTGCACTTTAAACTCATGATCTCAAAATTCAAGTAAGTGCTAACATTGTCTAACACATCTGAACTAATACTAAACAATGAAACTTCACAATTGTATGTTGAAGTATGTGAATAGCTGAGAGTTTGAACTTGGGAGTCAGAGAAACTTGTACTTGAATATTGGCTTCCTCTTGTATTAACTGGAAGAACATGGACAAATTATAATATCTTGATATTCTACTACCACTGATGAAAAAAAGTGTCAAGTTACAACTCTACCCCTGACCACTTCTGTGATTATGGACCTTGTCAGATGTCAGTTCTTCATCTTTAAAATTGTAGACTTGGATTTGGTGAGGTCTAACATTCAGATCATGTCCAATATTCTATAACTCTCTTTTTGTTTAAGATTCCAAATGGGAAAATTCAATAGGACAAAAAATTTAAAATTTATGACAAAATTTATATAACTATGCTGAATATTTATGACTTTTTAAACTTATAGGCACTTGTAAGTAAAACAGGGTACATAAAAATGTTGGTCATCATAGTATCTATCTTTCCAGATTTTACTGTGTTTGATTGAGGAGTTGACAAGCAACACTATTTGCCAATAATCTTTCTCCCTGCACATTTGACATACTGAAAAGCTGTGACAAAGAACTAATTTCAGTTCAGCTGGGGTTATTCTTTGAAACTTTCATAGAACTAGATGGATGTGCTCCACATGAAAGAGGTGATAGTTTTTAGACAACCCATCTGTGAGATAGATAGGTAAAAGAGTATGAGTTTACTAAGAATTTTTATTTTATATAATTTCAGAATATGGAGAAAAAAATTAACCTCTTTGATACAAAATGATATCATATGTAGAAATAATTAACTACTAATTAGAAAAAAATATTTTAAAAATGTCAGGTCATCTTTAAGGCAAAAATTAATATGGGTAATAGGTTTAGACATCAGAATAAAGAAGGATAGTTAAGATATACATGCATTGAATAACAAAGAGGAAAAAAACATGGATTTGGAGTAGGATTATCTGACTTCTAGTTTTGGCACTTCCATGAGCTTGCTTCTTAACAGTATATCATATAAAAGGTATATGATGCCAAAGTGTTTTCTCTTGCACTAAGATAAGATATACTGATTCAAATATTTTTGTCAACTCTCCACAATATATCAGTTAAACTAATCTAATGCAAGTAGCAGAAGACATAACTCGAAGAAATTTACATAATAGAAATATTTGTAATTTCATACAATATGAAGTCTTGTGATCAGGCATTTGATGCTTGTTTGAGTCAATGAATCAGCAATGTCATGAAGGGTCCAAGTTCTTCACCTGTGAAGTCTCATCCCCTCTTAGTTATGTGATGGCTGCAGCACTTTCAAAAATAGCATTTTCACACACAATGCTCAAGAACCAAAGTGACTTTCTGATGTCTTTTTAAAAATGCAAGAATTGAGGGGTGCCTGGGTGGCTCAGTCATTAAGCATCTGCCTTTGGCTCAGTCATGATCCCAGGGTACTGGGATCGAGCCCTCATAGGGCTCCCTCCTCGGTGAGAGGCTGCTCCCCCCTTTCCCACTCCCCCTGCTTGTGTTCCCTCTCTTGCTATCTCTCTCTGTCAAATGAATAAATAAATAAAATCTTTAAAAAATTACAAGAATTAAAAACATTTTTATTGAATATATGTACAGCAAGAAAGAGGAAGGATACACAGACACACATGAATATAGGAATATACTCTATTTGATACCTTAGAATACTTGGTCAAACTGAGTATAATCAAATCGATTGGTTACTCTTAATTATGCTGGACGAAGTGGAGAAAGAAAAGAATAAGCCTGGGATCCCAAATCTCATCTCAAGCACTTCATAAAGGACCCAAAGATTTCTGTGCCTGCCCCGAAACAAACCCTTATCTCCTATAGCTGCAGAGCTGAAATTGTTGAAAACCAAACCCAGAGGCCCATCCTGAAAGTGGTTGAACTCTAATATAAATTGAATTCCCAATCTCAGGGTGCTAATGTTAAAATAGGGACATTAACTGGGATAGAATAGGATACTCAAAATGGGAATGGAAACATATTAAACCCTTAAATTCTGGTGAATTGTCTTTGCCTGTGAAAACTACCATTATATCCCCATCTAAGAAGATTAACCCATCTTTGCCTGAGAAAACTATAATGGTCTTCCCTGAAATCATTATAACACTGCTAATTCTCTTCAGGTCCCCCACTCCCAATCTCTTAAGTTTCTATGCCTATGACTAGACTCAACTCCCAGCAGGCCATGCAAACTGAGTTCCAAAGTGTGGCTTATGAAGAGGTGTGCTGTACTCCAAAATAACTACACTGAAGATATGGGATAATGGTAGAAGGGACATAAAATTTACTCGACTTAATTTACTGATATCAGCTCTTTATGCAGGGAATTTGAACATGATGTTGTAGGTGGTTAAAAAAGACTCCCTTTGGTTGGCTGAAACAGACCAAAAGGTGGCCCACCCTACATTAACTTGAAATGCCAAAACTGCCTTGGTAAAAGGATACACGGGCTTAGGGAAATTGGAATATTAAAGTGTACTCATCATATAAGACCTTCTTCTCACCCTTGTAGGATCCAAAGTTCACAGCTTACAACATGACTATAGGAGACAGATTTGTTAGGGGAGCCCCAACATCCTTGAAGAGCTTTGTACCCACTCTTTTCTAGCTTAGAAATTACAGTGGGACCTCCTACCACTAAATTAAGGAGATGCAAAGGGGATAATTGGATTTCAGGGTGGCAGAGGCCAAGTGAAAATACTTAATCAAAGACAAAGTAAGTGTGGTTGTCCGAGGAAGAACAGAGCCAAAGAAGCAATCAGAATAGTGTGACTAGGGGCACCTGGGTGGCTCAGTTGATTAAGTGGCTGTCTCCAGCTCAGGTCATTATCCCCAGGGTCCTAGAATCAAGCCCCACATCTGGCTCCTGGCTCAGTGGGGAGCCTGCTTCTCCTTATCCATCTACCTGCTATTCTGCCTGCTTGTGCTTTCTCTGTTGAATAAATAAATAAAAATTCTTAAAAAAAAGAATAGTGTAACTAGAAGAAACATATGATATTGGCTAGTTAAAGCACGGTTTTCTTAGGAGTCAATAGATGCACAGTCTATTAAATGCTTACTTAATTTGTATAAGCAGAAGAGATCTAGGTCAAGTGAACTGACATCTAACTTGAATAATAAAAAGAGTCATGTTTAATCAGTTCCCAGATTTGAGTCAGTGTACAGATCCAGAACCTCATGAGTGAAGGAGAGGGTGAGTCCTCTTGAGAAAAAACTCTCTTACACTGTCAAAATTTTGTACTGTTAATCTTTCTTTTAACCTTCTCCAAAGGTACCTCCAGTCTTTACCAAAGTGACTACACCTTAGGTAAAAGAAAATAATCAGGGATTATTGGACACTGGACTGACACTAATTCAAGGAGACCTGATTTTCACAGTGTTCCACCACTCATAGGGCATAGGAAGATCAGGTGATTAATGGACTTTTTAGTTCAGATTTGTCACACAGTGTGTCCCCAAACTGATTTTGTGGTCATTTTTGTAGTCCTGGAATTCATAAATGAATAGATACACTCAGCAACGAACCCAACCCACACATTGGTCCTTGACTCATGGAGTGAGGGGTATAAGGGTAACAAAGACCAAGTGGAAGCCACTAGAACTGTCTCTAACTAGGAAAATAGTAAAGCAAAGGCGATACTGTATTCTCAGGGGGATTGTAAAAATTAGTGCTATCAACAGACTGAAACATCATTTCCACCACCTACTCAACTTGCCTTTTTGGGTTTTGCAGAAAACAAGTGGGTCTTGGAGAATGACAATGGATGAATAAGTTTAACCAGGTGGTGATTTCAATTGCTACTGTAACCAGAACTGTTTTCATTGTTTGATCAAATTAACACATACTCTGGTAGCTGGTATGCAACTATTAATATAGAAAGTGTTCCTTTCTTCATACCTGTCAGTATACCATCAGAAGCTATTTGATTTCAGCTAGCAATGCCAACAATACATTTTCATGGTCCTCCCTCAGGGGTCTACCCACTCTTCAGCCCTAGATCATAATTTAGTTCACAGGAATATTGATTGCCCTTTCCCTTTTATTGATCCGTCACATTGATGACAGGCTGATTGGACCTAGTGAGCAGGAAGTAGAAACCACTGTAGACTTATTGGTAAGATACTTGTGTATCAAAGGGTAGGAAATAAATTTGACAAAATTTCAGAGGCCTCTACCTCATGGATATATCTGGGGGACATATGGGATATTTGTGTGGGACATGTGGAGATAGCTTTTCTAAGGTAAATAATGAATTCTTTTTTTTTAAAATATTTTATTTATTTATTTGACAGAGTGAAACACAGCTAGAAGCTAGAGAGGGAACAGAAGCAGGGGGAGTGAGAGAGGAAGAAGCAGGCTTCTTATCAAGCAGGAAGCCTGATATGGGGCTTGAACCCGGGACTCTGGGATCATGACCTGAGCCGAAGGCAGCCGCTTAATGACTGAGCCACCCGGGCGCCCCTAAATAATGAATTCTTACATCTGCTCCCTCCTACAACCAAAAAGGAGGCACGATGACTAGTGGAACTCTGAATTTTGGAGCCTGTGTTCCCCATTGGAGTCTTCTACTCCAGGCCATTTGCCTAGTAACCCAAAAATCTGCTTGTTTTGAATGGGACCTAAACAAGAGAAGGCTCTGTAATATGTTTAGGCTGCTGTGCCAGCTGTCTCACCACCTGTGTTATATGATCCAGCATATTTAATGGGGTTTGAAGTGTCAGTGTCAGGTAGGGATGCTGTTTGAATCTTAGGCTGGCCCCTAGAGGTCAATCACAGTGCCGAGCCTTAGGATTTTGGAGCAAAGTACTGGCACTTTCTGTGGATAACTGGATAATCAAGCATCTGGCTTGATACAATGGTAGAATCACATTTTTTGAATACTTAGTTACCAGTCTGAATGGCAATATCTTGAAGGGCTGAAGCAAGGTCCTTCAAAAGGATGCGTATGTGCTAAATCAGCACCCAGTGTATGGTGCTATTTCTCCCATAGCCAAGATTTATGGAACTAAGAATCAAGAGGTGGAAATGGAAGTCTATACCACTCTCTATAACCTAGCAGCTTACCCACTTATAATTGTTTTATTCCTTTCTCATGATCTCATGTTCTGCTGCTTTAGAGGTCTAAATTCCAAAGCAAAGGGTGCTTCTACCAGGAGAAACAACAATGATTTCAGAGAACTGGATGCTAAAATGGCTACTTTGGGAGATTGATCCTGAATACCTGAAGGAAACTGAACTCCTACTGCACATGGAGTTAAGAAAGTATGTTTGAGGTGTGCCTGGGTGGCTCAGTCATTAAGCGGCTGCCTTCGCTCACGTCATGATCCCAGAATCCTGGGTTCAAGCCCCGCATCAGGCTCCCTGCTTGGTGGAAAGTCTGCTTCTTCCTCTCAAACTCCCCCTGTTTGTGTTCCTTCTCTAGCTGTGTTTCTCTCTGTTTAATAAATAAATAAAATCTTTAAAAAACAAAGAAAGTATGTCTGAAAAACAGGCTACCTCTTAAGACATCTTTAAATATCTCCCTCTATATATACATCCCATTGTTTCTCTAGAGAACCCTACATATGATATATAGTTCAATAGAGTTTCATAAGTCAATCAGAGAAAGACAATTATTATATGATCTCTTTGATATGAGGAATTTGAGAGGCAGGGCTGGGCATCCTAGGGGGTAGAGAGGGAAAAAATAAAACAAGATGGGACCAGGGAAGGAAGACGAACCATAAAAGACTTTTAATCTCAGGAAACAAACTGAAGTTTGCTGGAGGGGGTAGAGGGAAGGTAGGGTGGTTGAGTCATGGATAATGGGGAGGGTATGTGCTATAGTGAGTGCTGTGAATTGTGTAAGGCTGATGATTCACAGACCTGTACCCCTGAAGCAAATAATACATTCTATGCTAATAAAAAAAATCTGTGAAATCAGCTCTCAGCAAGCATGAAGTCCACCTGCCCTATATCTACCTAATTATGGTCGTTCCCATAACCCTTAATTAGACCACTATCTTAACTTCTAATAGCAAATATCAATTTACGTTTTATATATTGGTGTAGGGCTATATTTTATTTGGCTTATTTCATTCATCACTATATTAGTGAGATTCATCAATTTTACATGTGTTATAGTTCATTCTCATTTAGTATAATATTTCATTGTTTGAATATATTGATTTTTAAAATTCATTTTGCTGTTAATAACATTTAGGTAGTTTAAAAATTTTGTTTAGTACTAATAATTTTGCTATGAAAACTTTAGGACGTGACTTTTGGTGAACAAATAACATTTCTTTGGTGAACAAATGCATATATACTTGGTAAAATTGCCAGATAGTGTGTGCATGTCCAGTTTTAGTAGCTACAACAACAAAAAAAAGTTTTGTTAAAACACTAATTTATATTCCCATCATCTGTACATAAGAATTCTAGTTGTTCTACATTCTTTTCAACATTTAATATTTTCTCTTTTTAAACTTTATCCTTCTAGTAAGTATGTGTTAGCATTTCATCATGACCAATAAGCCTAGACACTTTCTCATATACTATATATATACAGCATAATATAAATATGAACAAAATATTTTATTAAAGATTTTATAGATATGATACAAAAGATTTTATATTTATAAATTTTATACATATGAATATTTTGTTGGTCAATATCAGGACATTTATTATTTCTAGTTTTTAAATCACTATCATGTTGTAAAGTGTTAGTTCAAAACTTTCATCCCCCTCCTCCTACCCCATGGGTTGTTTTTTCCTATTTATTCAGGACTTTTTTGAATATTAAAATTGTCTTTTGTTTAAAGATATTTTAAATGTCTCCTCCATCCTGTAAACTTTTTTTCAACCATCTTATAATGATAACTGGTAAACAGTTCTTAATTTAATGCAATTCAATTTATCAGTTTTCCCTTCTGATTAGCACTACTTTCCATCCTTTAAGGCTTTAAACATCAAACATTACTTTTCACACTCCCAGAAAATTACCTCTTCCATCTCATTGACTAAAGTTGCATCCTAGATTTATTCTAAAACTATTAAATAACAAGAACAGAATTGTCAGGCCTGGCCTAAACTAATCAAAATCAACATCCTGGGGCAGGAAAGGAGTCCAACTTCCATATAGATATCTGGCCTCTGGACACCAGAGTAGTATCTGTATAAGAGAATTCCATAAATAAGTTCTTTCAATAAGGAAAAATATAGATGAACATTCTGCTGGATTATCAAATAAAACTATCCATGCAAAATTACATTTAGTATGTGGATTCCTTGTCTGCCATCTCAGTCTGTCCTTTTGCTTTTTTATGAATCAATTGGATCACTAGCCTAATGGAAACCTAGAGTTTCAAGAGATGTATTTTCATATATATGGATTTGACATTTCCTTTTAAGGATTTTATTTATTTATTTGGGAAAGAGAGAACATGAGCCCAAGGGGTGGGGGGAGGCAGGTAGAGGGAGGAGAAGCAGGGTCCTGCTGAGCAGGGAGTCTGAGTCAGGGCTCCATCACAGGACCCTGGGATCATCACCTGAACTGAAGGCAGGTGCCTAACCAATTGAGACACCCAGGTTCCCCCGGATTTGACATTTTTAGCAAATTATACTATATACTTTTCCTTTCCATATCCATATTCTTTCTCCTCCTTTCTCCCTGTAGATTGATGTTGTCATTACCTCATTCTTTAGGCTTTTTGCAATAGTCTTCTCTCCCTGCACAGAAATATCTCCATCCATCCCTCACGATACAGAAATCTATACCCTCATTTTCTTCCTAATGCACTGTTTTATTATATACTTCTGCTTCCAATCTTTCAATGACTCCCAAATGGCAAAGATACTGTGAAGATTCATTTTATGTATCAACCTGACTGGGCCACAAGGAGCTCAGATATTTAGTGAGATATCCTTTCAGGAGTTTCTGTATTTTGGGATAATACTGACATGCAAATCTGTAGACAGGGTAATACAGATGGCTCTTCCTCATGCAGTCAGTTGAAGGTCTGACTAGAACAAGGCTGATCAACCCTTCCCCCAACCAATAAGATAATTGTTCTGTTTTGATTGCCTTCGGTGTGGGATGTTGACTTTTTTTTCTGTCTTCAGATTCACTGAGAACATGGGCTCTTCTCAGGTTTCAAGCCTGCCAGCCTTTGCAGTGAAAACACCACCATAGGCCTTCCAGGTTATGAGGCTTTCCAATCAGACTGGAGCTCCGCTATCAGCTTTCCTGGATCTCTAGCTTGCTGAGTCATCCCCCAGATCCTAGGATTGTCAGTCCCCACAATGGCATAAGGCAATTCCTTAGATTAAATCTCCTTCTCAATAGGAGATAGATTTATATAAATATAGATTTATATAAATCTATCTCCTATTGATTCTGTTTCTCTGGAAAACTCTAATACAAAGTCCAAAATCCTTATCAGCCATTCAGAACTATCACTACCCTGTAAAATTTTTTCCAATAAACCATTTTCAATACTTTCTCTCACCCCTGAGAAATTTCTACTCGATCAAAACATATATTTCACTTTCAAACACCCTGTGAACTCTCTCTCATTCCTGCTGCCGTCTCTGTTATAATGAAATACAGTAACTCATCTTTCATTTGCTGAAATTAAGCCCACTTTCTCTTTGAAACCTCTTCAGTACTTGCAAGGTATGTGTTTGTGTGTGTCTTCGTTATTCACTGTACTTGTTAGGAGTTGTCTCAGAAGTATTTTACTTTTGTTGTTCTTTCCCAACCAATGAAAGGCAAATTTTTACTGAGTGATTATCGTGCTAGCTCCTACATAGAGTTTTGAATGCATTACTTACTATAACTACATTGTGAGTTAGACATTATTATTATTGCTATTTTATAGATGAGTGTCTGAGGTTAAAGGACGTTGAGTAATCTTTCTCCAAAATGAACAGTGGAGTCAGGACTCAGCTACAATTCTGTCTGACTTTATGTATTTTTTATTTTTTAAAAATATTTTATTTATTTATTTGACAGAGTGAGAGATTACAAGTAGGCAGAGAGGCAGGCAGAGAGAGGAGAAAGCAGGCTCCCACCGAACAGAGAGCCTGATGTAGGACTCGATCCTAGAACCCTGAGATCATGACCTGAGCTGAAGGCAGAGGCTTTAACCCACTGAGCCACCCAGATGGCCTCTGTCTGACTTTAGAGCTCTTTCTCAATACCACCATTCTATAGTGGGAGTGATATTTGTGTTTTTACCCTATTTCTTTACTACAGTTCTTGTATATAGCAAAAGCATAATAAATGTTCATATATTTTTTAAATTTATTTATTTATTTTGGGGGTACAGACGGAGAGAGAGCCTTTTTAAAAATATTTTATTATTTATTTGAAAAATAGAAACTCAGCTAGAGAGGAAAAACAAGCAGGGGGAGTGAGAGAGGGAGAAGCAGGCTTCCCACCAAGCAGGGAGCCTGATGCAGGGCTGCATCCTGGGACTCCGGAATTATGACCTGAGCTGAAGGCAGATACTTAAGGACTGGCCCACCCATGGGACGCCTGGGTGGCTCAGTTGGTTGAGCGACTGCCTTCAGCTCAGGTCATGATCCTGGAGACCCGGGATCGAGCCCCACATCGGGCTGCCTGCTCGGCGGGAAGCCTGCTTCTCCCTCTCTCACTCCCCCTGCTTGTGTTCCCTCTCTGCCTGTGTTTCTCTCTGTCAAATAAATAAAATCTTTAAAAAAAAAAAA
>PITA01025538.1:0-24179 GCA_004023965.1 Spilogale gracilis
TTTTTCTGACGTCCAGCTTATCCTGTCTGAGCTGTATCCAATGTCTTCATCTTGGTCCATGCCCCAATTCAGAAAATTCCTTGTTACAGAAAAGCAAAACCTAGAGCAATGTCAGTCACCTGCAGCCCACAGTCCAGTCCATTCTGTGTCAATTTCTGTAAGTCCGGTTTCCCTGGCATACAGTACCACCCCCATCTACGTACCTGCTGTCCCGTGCACAGATGGAAAAAGTGTGCACGCCGTTGTTGCTCTGATGTTTAAAGAGATCTGCTCTGTATCCTGCTTCAAGTTGGACTGTGGTTTTGTTCCTGGATGGCAGGGTAGAATTTGCTAGAAATAATGGAGGGGTGAATGGGAGAATGGAGGGTTAAAGCAGATAGTGCGTCTAAGCCAAGTCTACACTGACACAGCTGGGGGTCCGGAGGCTGGCGGCCATGCCATGCCTGGTCAGATTTCTAGCAAAAAATGATTTAACAACAAAACTAAAACAGTGTTAGGAGTTTGAGACTCAAGAGCAAGGGGTCCATACCAGGCTCACTGTATTTTAAGGTTTTGACAATTTTGTATGGAAATCTTTTAAATTTTATTATAGAATTTTCTTCCTTCTTAAGAAGAGCAAACATCGGAAAGTGTGATATAGCTCAGTGATATTCTCAGGGCTCTGTAGGGAGGTTTTTCTGTTATTCTTTTTTTTTTAACTTCTTTTTTTCTTTTTTTTAAAGATTTTATTTATTTATTTGACAGAGAGAGATCACAAGTAGGCAGAGAGGCAGGCAGAGAGAGAGGAGGAAGCAGGCTCCCTGCGGAGCAGAGAGCCCCGATGCGGGGCCTCGATCTCAGGACCCTGAGATCATGACCTGAGCTGAAAACAGAGGCATTAACCCACTGAGCCACCCAGGTGCCCAGTTTTCTGCTATGACTACCACATCTTTTGAATTTACATATTAATTTTTCTGGTTCTCAAAATTTCAATCCCCCCAGCGCA
The DNA here is from genome assembly GCA_004023965.1 of Spilogale gracilis. Lineage (NCBI taxonomy): Eukaryota > Metazoa > Chordata > Mammalia > Carnivora > Mephitidae > Spilogale > Spilogale gracilis. The sequence goes on from PITA01025538.1 coordinate 986, forward strand.
TAGTCAATTGTCAATTTCTATTGTTTAACCATTACTAGTGAACTTCCTCACCCCGTCTGGAAGAAAATTAGGACTCTGATACGGAAGCTGGTTATAGATGCCTACAAACTACACCCATGAGGATTCCAAGCTGTCCAGAGGGGTTGAGCCCCTGGTTTCACAGCAGGACTTCTGAAATTTCTGCTTCAACTGATACAAAGGGGTTTGTCTGCTTATTTTATTACCATATGTCTTCTTATTTATTTTCTCATGTTGTGGCCAGTGCCCATTTCACTAATGGTGACTTGATTGTCAAAAGGCCAAGTTCAAGCCTTGTGAAGCGTTTCAACTGCAACATGAATATTTCAGTATATAAAATGATGTGATGTCCAGATTCAACATAATTGTTCAAATATTCAATTAATCCCTTCATAGGCATTAAGTCCCTTGATGTCCAAGACATTGTTTCGGAAGGAGACCAAGGAAGAGTAGGGTTTCATAGCTCCCCATCCTAGACAAAGGCTTGATTCCCTTGACTTAGAGGACATCCAAGCTTTTTTTGATGATACCTTTCTGGATAGCTGGAGAAGTCTGTAAGAACACACTTCTTTCTCTTTTCCTCAATTTCATTTGCATAGCAGGCAAAAGACACTCTCTACATAGGCTTATTAGTTACTTACAAACTAGTGTGATGGTTTAGGTGTAAAATGTTCATGGTCATCAGGGCAAGCAGAATACCATGAGCAGACACGTCTTTGATGCCCTGTACATGGATGCCTGGGGGGCTGGCTGGCTGGTTGGCTGGTTGCATTGAATTTGTGAAGTGCCATTGAGTACAGTGCCTTACTCACGGAATTAGAGTCTGTCCCCTTCAGGTTGTGAATGAGGTGTGTGTGTTATTTCTGTGGGGCTCCTGCAGCCCTGCACCCGGGGTCCCTGTCCCTTCAGCACAGAGGGGACGAACTCCAGTAGCCGCACACACAAGGCAGCTAGCACAACGGGGAGAAGCAGGCCGGGTACAGAGCCACGGGGAGAGTCTGCCCATGCAGAGCCACCTGCTGATGACCCAGGGCCTAGAGTCCCACGGAAGCCAGGTCTGGAACTACACATGGAACCTTCCGCTTCAAGAGCCTTGTGCAGACCACGAGACCCTGTGTCTGAGGGCTGGAGGTGGCTTTGCCGCATCAGCAGAGTTCATCGTCTGTCTCTGGGAGCCCCTGCTCCAAATCCAAACCCACCGCTATTTTCCACAGCAGGCGTAGTGGTCTGAAAATAATAAATAAATTCCGTTTGACTGGAGTATCCTTGAGAAGGCCCGGTGTCGGCGTGGTTTTCCTCAGACCTCCCCCCACTCCCTGCTGTCTTGCACGAACCTCCCCCTAGGAACCCGGGGATGTTCCCCACCTGTCCCTTGTAGGCATTCACATTTTTAACTGTGTCTCCGAACAGACATACATGTTAATCTCTTGTCTTTTGGAGGCTTATAATCTCACTGGAGCCCTAAAACACAAGATTGGATAGCTAAGCAGAACCGGAAAGTGTGATACATGACATCTTGGGGCCCAGGGGTGTGGTGTGTTGGTGTGACCTTGCCTTCCCTCCCTCCCCTTCTGCTGGAGTTCTGGTCTGTAACCCACATTAGCTGTGGCATTAGAAATAAAACATGCAAAGCATCAGCTCTAGCTCCTGATATATCGTAGGAACACGGTCTATGGAAGTTCTTTATCGTGGTTATTACTTTATGATTCTTTTCATTAGAGTAACTGGCATTAGTAGGCAGAAATACATGGTTCAATCGCCTTGGATTCACCCAGGCTTATATTCATAAACTTACATGGCCCCTTAACACTGTTTCTTATATACAAACACAATAGAGGCGGGATTCTAAAGCCCCAATTAAGTGGAAAAGGTCGCTTTCCGTGGTAACAATAGGCCAGAGCTAAAGCAACAACAAAAAAAAAGCTACTTAGTTTGGCAACCTTTGTTCCGAAGAATCCTCTGAAAAAGCCCCCCTCGGAACCTTCTGAATGGGGCCTGAACCAACCTTCTTAATCCTCTGCCCGTCTCACATAGGGTTAATTCAATGCTTGGAGGGGGTGGGTCCCCCTTTTGTGGCACTAGCTAGTCAGGAAACAAAAACCAATTGCTAGGTTCCAAAGGGGTTTCTGGCTCGCACTCTGGGTTAACATATAACATAAGCACTGCCCTTCTTCCTCCTTCTGCGCCTGGAGGGGGTGGAGAGAAAGTGAAACCTTTGGAACACACAGAATTTGCTGGAAAAGGTGAAAGTTTTATTTCAAGTTCCAAACTGAAAGCAGACTCCAGGCTTCACCAACCCCCTTTTTGTCCCTCGTGGGGACTGTGGGTCTGCGTCAGTGGGAGGCTCTGTCAGGCTGTCACCCCCAAACAGCAGGTAATTAAACCTCGGGGGCCTGGAGAATTTGGACTCCGGTTTGGAGAGATACTACCGGGGAGGCTCCCCCGCAAACCACCCTCCTCGAGCTTGCTGTGGGAATTTTCTATAGTTACACAGGGTTTCCCAAGTAAACAAGCTTGAAAAGGAAGCCACAGGCAGGGATTGAATTAGCACCTTCGTGTTGTTGGTAATGAACCAGTTTGCTTAATTAGACGATCGTGAAATTATCACATCGAAAAACATACATGGCTAAAAATGGAGGGTCGGCCTAGCTTTCAGAGGTCCTTGGTGAAGTATCCTTATTAAATATGATGTTTTCTTAGATAATAAACTAATATCTAAGACAAATTGGGGTCACGGAAGATAGAAGTTCTTAGTCACTTGCCACGTGTCCTTCGGCAGACTGTTCAGTTTCTCTGGACCTCAGTTTCCTTTCTGTAACATTTGTATGATTTTATCTTTCAGGGGATTTAAGTCTAAGAATTGAATGAACGCCTTGGGACCACATTCTGAACACTGAGGGTGACAGAGAGTCATATTAAGTCACCTGCACGTGTAACCTTCGTTCCCACGTGGTTCTGGGAGCAGACACGGACGTTAGCCGCAGAATGAAATGTCAGTAACTCGCCGAAGACCTCAGACCCGGCCCATGACCCAGCCCCGATGCAGAGGGAGCCTGTCAAACTAGAGCGATGCTTTGAAGCGAGACCCGGTCACACCTTGGACTTCAAGTGCAATATCCTGTGCGTAGGAAATGTGCACGAGGTCCCTCAACTTTAATGACCTTTTCTTGTTTCCTCAGGAAGAAAGGGAGCCCCCTCTCACACAGACTCTGTGGACAGTCATGTCACCCCAAGGAGTCACGGAGTTGACAACGAATTAGCAAGATGGCGCCTTGTTTCTGAAATCATCATGGGCCGTTGCTGATGGTGTGGGAAAGGAAGAAAGGCCATGCGTCATGGGAATGCTTTCAACCCACACCTTGGGTCATCCCATAAGCAGCTTTCAGGAGAGGGCCTGCGGGCTTGGGGACTCTTCTTGGTCGTTGACATGGTAGAACTGGGCCTTCCGGCATCTGTTGTATGGGTGGGCCTGAGGTCTTCATGCTCAATGTTCCTGCCATCCTCGTCACCATGGACACAGAGGGGAAGAAGGTGGCCTTCGGTGACCAACTGTAGTTTGTCTGGATTCCTGTAATTCTTCCCACAGAGTGAGCGTCCCCTCCAGACGTGGAAGAGAAGGAGGGCGTGATTCGGGGGCTCCTGCTCTGGTCTGGCCGCTTCCCGACAATGTGAGCAAAGATGAGCTGCGAGTCAACCTTATTCCCCTCATCACCTTTCTAAGTCTACTTTCGATTCGACAACCCAGTAGGTGTCTGCCCCAGTGATCATGGAGATGTGAGTACATAGATCAGAGGGCTGGGAAAACCCTTTTAGAACATGCAGCTGAGACGTTTTCTGCAAACTTGAATTCCTACATAGTCATGAGCGCCCTCATCACTGTGATGAAAAGAACTTACCCCCTTATTTCCCCTCCCTGTCACCCAGAGTCTTCCTCCTGCCCTTGCTGTCCAGGTAGTGGAGGTGGGACGAAGTGGGGTGCTCTAGGGGAAGACACATGACTTCATCTCCCTCTTCTGCCCCACTCAGAGCCCATTCTGAAGAGATGTCCACGGCGGGAGGAAGGAGCTGTACAGAGAGAGGGATCGGGTAATGGGAAGAGGGGAGATCGGGTGCCGGGTTCTTGGCCTTTGGCGGCCAAGAGTGGGAGTGATGGCGGCGGCGGCGCTTGGATGAGTAGTTCTAGAGAAGCAGAAGTGCCTGTTGGTCCTCAGGTGCTCCCCGTCCATCCAGGCGCTCTCCACGTTGCAGGGGTTTTCACTAAAGCCTTAGCCGGCAGGCATTTCGATTTTCCCTATTAGCACTTGAGGGGCCTGAGGTTCAGGGATGGGAGAAACTACCCGAGGGAGAGAGCCATCAACCATGCTCTGTGCTGCAGCCCAGGCCCCGGCAGGGGCTGATGGCCCACACGACGGGGAGTTCGCCTTCACCTCCCAGCAGAGCCCGGGCCCACCTACCCCTGGGACCTGGCCCTGCAGTCCGGGCAGCAGAAGGAGTGGCTCTCCTCTGATCTCCTCACCCCCACCCCCACCCCCACACCCCCGCCGCCCACTTGCTCCGGCCTTCCTTTCCCCGAACAGGGGAGATGGAACAGCTTCTTGCTTTGTGCTCCTTTTCTCGGAAGCGGGAGTCGGGGGAGAAATGTCTGCTGTGTGCAGCAGGAGGCAGAAGGTGCAGGGCAGTCCCGGGGACCGCAGCGGGTTGTTTTCCCAGCCTCCCGAGCTGCTTGTGCTCCTGGGCTCCCGGTACCGTCCTCTGCTCTAACTGCCTTGCAGCTCTGAGCCCTGTCACCGGGAATGAGCATGGTGACATTCTGTAAATGTCGGCCACCAGAGAGGTGCAGTAGGCACGGGCCCAAGGTTAAGCGAGAACACCTGAGATGCGTTCCAAATCAGCAGAGAAAGAAACACATTCCGTGCAGGGGAACCGGGCCAGGGAAGGGTCTGAGGAAGGCACATCATGTCATCTGGACGTGAGAAGTGAGCACACGTCAGCAAGCAGGTGCCACCTGGGCCAGAGAATGGCCTTGAGAAGGAAGACTGTGACCTCCGGCAGTCCTGGAGGGGACGGCAGGGAGAGGGGAGGGTCCTGTGCACCTGACAATGCTCTTTACTACCTGGACCTGTGCAGTTGTCTCCGAGATGCTCAGCGGGGACTGGTCATGGATATCAAGGGCTTCAATATTTTAAAAAATCAAACAAAAAATGAACAGGAGTAAGACATAGTAAGATGTAGTCAGAGACTAACACTAACACGCATCTTTTCAAAAGTTTCAACTTATTGTCATTTGCTAAGTTAAGGACCCCGAAGGAAGACAGGGCCCAGCTGCCAGATGCATGGGGTCTGAGAGGAAAGACAGGGGACCCGGAGAGGCACGGTTCATGGATGAAGATGGTCCTTTAAACGGCCCGTGGGCCCGGCTGCCCTGCGCATTCAGGAGGCTGTCCCTGTTGAGATGTCCTTGCACGAGTGCTCCCGTGCGGTACCATACGGACACCGTGAGGACCGCACAGGCGCTGGCACACGAGCAGCAGCCCTGTGGCTTCGCCTCCCTGGGAACCTCGAGACTCCTCCTCCTGGCTTGCTGCGGGCTTCCTGTCTGGGACACCACCGTCTCCTCCAGCTGACTCCCGCGGGGACAGTGTGCTCTCATCAGCCGGTGCGCTGGCGCAGTGGGACACGTGCACAGCCCACAGTGAGGACAGACCCTCCGCGGTGCCCCCTCTCGACTCCGGGACCTTCACGAAGCAGGTGGGGCGGGGACCCAAGCAGACCTGGGGCGGCGGGAAGTTCCTGATCCCAGAATCCTTGGGTTTGGCCCTCCAAACCTCAGCTCGGAAGTGAAGAAGGGCCGCATAACCAAGCCCCCAGGGCCTGTGCCAGGCCGTGTGGACTGGACCCCCAGGCTCTCCCAATGGCCCCTCCCCATCTTCCCTCCCTCTCCCTCACCGACAGCCAGAGGTTTGGCAACAGTTTTGCCAGGACCCTGAGCTCCACTAAGAGCTCACACCTAATTTTCTCCTTGCTTGGAAACTGGATGGTCCTGGTAGAGTGGGTTCTGATAACTTCATGCTCTGAACCGGCCCAGTTCTTTCTGTAAGCCTGCTCCCAGTGAAGGACAGGTGCCATAGAAAGCTTTCACTTTTTCCCCTTGCAGCGTGCAAGGAGAACTTGCTTATCCTTGGCCTGGCTCTGTGGTCCCCCACCTGCCGGGCAGAGGCTGTGGGAGCTCCCCTCTCCCACACGTCCATCCCCCCAGGGCGGTTCCTTTCCTTTTGCAAGAAGAGCCCAGGGTGGAGCGAGGGGAGCGACTTCCCAGTCCAGACCGTGGGACGGGTCCTCAGCACCTGCTCTGCTGTGTATCACTGCCAGGCGAGGCCAGCGTGCAGCCCAGAGAGCAGCCCGGAGCCCTGGGGAAAGCCGTGCACACAGGGGAGGATGGGCACGGAGGGACTGCCCACCCACAGCCCTCAGGACCCAGTGAGCCTCTAGAAAAGCAGATGCAAGATAACCTTTCCCCAGTTGGTGTAGAGGGAGGATGTCTACCAAAGCCTTCGGCCAGGATGAGCTCAAGAGAGCTCCTCTCCCCCAGCTGACCACATCCTCCCCAGGACTCCTCCTCACCGGCCTTCAGGCCCCTCTTCCCATCCTGGCAACTCCAGATCATGGTTGCTCACGGCCTTCTTCCCACCGGGCAGGGAGCCCCTTTGGGGTGGCTGCAGCTGCTTGCCTCTGTGCTCAGGCTGAGATTACGGGATGAACGAGAGGGCAGAGGCTCGCCTTCAGAAAACACGCTTTTCCCTTGATGGACACGTTCCCCTCATTTATTCTCCGCCCCCTGTGGCACAAGGCTGTCTCTCCTCATCCAGACCTGCTCTGAGTAACAGCAGCACCGTCAAAACAAACAAACAAACAAACAAACAAACAAACAAAACCTTGATATTGGATATTTACTCGTTTATACAAGTTAGGTTGAGATGCCTGTTCTTTCTGAGGGAATTGGCCATTGCTTGCTGCTTCCCAGGGTTTCGTGCCCCCAAGGGCTCTCCCGCCCCAGGGCCCTTGCTCCGGGCATTTTCTCCGTGGGAGGGGCAGTTCCCCTGGATCTCTGCTTTGTCCTCTCTGCCCCCCTTTGTTGCTCTCCTCTCTCCTGGACACCTTGTTTACACTAGTAACTCCCTCGTCCCTCCATACACACCCCATCCTCCTTCCATCCTAATTTTTACCCACAGCCCTTAACACTATCTGACCTCCCAGAAGCTTTGCTCAATGTTTTTCTATAATGTTCTTATAGACTGTATGCTCCTAAAGGCAGGCGTGCCCGTCCCTTGTCCTGCTAGATCTCCAGGCCCTACAACAGCGTGTGGCATCTAAGAAGCAGAAAGTGTATGTTGAATGAATTCATGAGTAAACTGTGGATCGAAGGTTCATGCAGGTGTGTGTCTCGCTGATGCGCTAGGGGCACAGTGCTTTTAGCAAGGGGATGCCTACTGCCCGGCCTGGGTCCGCCCAGTGACCAGCCTCCTCGGGGCCTCTTCCGAGGGAACAGGAGTGTGTGGTGAGGTGGTCCTGAGGTGGGGACAGAGCCTGGTGCTCTGGCTTTAGTGGAGGACCCAACATGGCAGGAGGACCACGAGGGCCTACGGGTCCGGCGGACGTGACTTCTCCTCCTGGCTTTCCCACATCTGGTCAGATGCCACCTGACAATCTCTCAACTTTCTTAAGTTTGGGTTTTCCCATCTGAGAAATTAAAACAAGGAAGCCTACCTTGCTGGGTTTCTATAAATGGTTATGGACTGGTTTATAAGAAATTGGAGACATAATTCTCCTGGCTCACAGTAGGCATTTCAGCTCAGCGGGCACTGTGGGTATGAATGAGAGGAAAGTTCTCGTCACCTCAGAAAACACAGATGTGTCTGGGAGTGGTGCCACTGGGGATCGGTCTCCGGAGCCCTGTGGAGGAAGGCACAGTGTCCTGGGCACAGTTCAACCTCGCCATGGGCAGGCTGTGGGCCACCCTCCTTGTGCTGACCTCTGTGCCTCTCCTTCCCCTCCGGGAAAAAGGGCTCATCATGGATCAGAACCGTGATGGGGAGGCGTCCTGACCTGGTGCACGACCCCCACTTGGTGACCTGGGTGCAGATTTGCCGTCAGCACCCTGCTAGTCCTTACCCCCACTTGTCTCCAGGCCTCCAGCCCTCCTGCCTCTTCTCTTTTATTTCTTTAGCTAATTAAAAACTATCTGTGAATAATCTAGTCTTGCAGAGTATTTTCTTAGGCTTCATGGATGAAGGCAGGAAGCTCGGGAGTTAAATATTTCCATGGGGAAACATGAGACACTGATACAGGCCTCTTTTCAGTATCAGAGAGTGTCACAGGTACCTGCGGGCGACGGGGGAGGGACAGCCATTTCCTCCCACAGCGGAGAGAGAAAGCTTGAAAAGCACTGAGCTTTTCACAGAAGAGCATGGAGGAACTTTAGATGCCTTTTACCAAGTAAAAGCAGCCAATCTGAAAGGGTGCGCACTGGGCATCACATTCTGGAAAATAAAGGACGAGAGATGGTCAAAAGACCAGGGCTTGCCGTGGGCCCACGCGGGGGGCAGACGATTTTGAGGGCAGTGGAACGATTCTGTAGGACACTGTCCTGCTGGATGTATTTGCGCCAACCCATAGAATGTATGTCAACTGTATACTTGAGTTAATAACAACGTAGCAATCTTGGTTCATCAATTGTAACGAAGGGGCACACTGATGCAAGATGTATGGGGAGAGGAAGGATGCATGGGAATGCTCTATGATATCTGCTCTAGTTTTCTATAAGCCTAAAACCTAAAGTCTGTTAATTCACACACACACACACACACACACACACACACACACGCACGCACACACCTGTGTGCATGCGCAGGAAAGTTCAAGAAAGCTGGTTCACTAGCATGAGTGAGACACAAGCAGGGGGAGCTCAAGGGGAAAACCCCATTCAGACGCCTGGGGGCCACACCAGGATGGAGTTTGTGATGGACAGAGCTTTGACCCACCTCTGGGCAGATCCCAGGTGGCCTCTCTCTATTCACTTCCTTCTTGGATAGTGAAAAGGGCCATGGGTCCCGAGCACTCTACTGTCAAACACGAATGAATGAGAAGCTCAAGCGGCGGGTGCAGTGCTGTGGTGGGGGCAGAGAAGGGGTTCCAGACGAGACTTGTTTAAATCTTGGGTTTGCTGCCTATGAGCTGGTCCTCGAGCAAGTCACACGGTGTCCCTGGGTGGGCCTAGGTTATCATTTACTTTCCACCAGAGTTCAGTAGTAAAAATGCAATAATAGTTCCTCATCAGAGGGTGTGAGGATGGTAATGGTGAATCTGTGTAATCGGTAGTGTGCATTTTTAATGATTGTCTCCCACTGACCTCTGTATTGATGGCATCGTTTCAACCAGTATAGACTTTGCCTGCAGATTTCTGCTTCCCCTTTGTCCCATCCCCATATCATTTTTCCTGGTGACCACTCTCATTGTGAGGTTGTGGAGGTGCTCACCAGCATCCCTAGAAAGAGACCCATGAAACCTCCCTGTGCTGGGATCTCAACCATCAGACCCCTGCAGGTGGCCTTTGGGCTGAGGGGTCCCACACACCATTCCGGAGTCCCAGAGGACACCCAACTTCTAGACCTGTCAGAGCCCAGGATTCTGTGTTGGGTTGCAACCTTTTATCTGCTCGGCTGTCAGAGAGCTAATGCAGCCTTGCCTCCTTGCTCTCCTCCCCTCTCCTGGGCAATCAGCAGCACCTTTTATAGCTCCCTACCAGTAACTGCGGGCGTGATCAAAGGATCAGCGCGCAGCGGCTGAGGAAGTCATTTTAAGTGGGAGGTAGATACTCCGTTACTTAACGGCCCATCCATGAACTTAATTGGGTCCTTCATCTCTCCAAGTCATTCTTTTTTTGTAGAGGAAGAAGAAAGTGCTGCTTTGATCTGAAATTAAGCAAGTGTTCTTCCAATGAGCCCACCAGCACCCTGGAGTTGACCAGCGGTGACTGTGCGCTGGTCCGGGTGGGCCCATGCCGGGTGGCGCCTCCTCCTGGGGCACTTCCCTTGGTGGTCTCGGGCAGGGCAGGGTGCTGGGAGCAGACGACTGGGGAGCCCAGCCAGAGGCCGGGGCCCATGGATGTGCTCGTGGGCGGCTTCCCAGGGCAGTCTCTGCCCCCTGATCGGAGAAGTCTGGGAGCAGATGTGTACAGTTAGGGAAACATGATCGAGCGGGAACCTTCTCACTGTAAATACCGCCCATATGTTCCTGAGCCAGCTTCAGTGACTGCAGAGCCTCTTCTCAAATGTCCAAACCCCCTCTGCTGGGTTCTAGAGAACAGATGTTACCCCGGCTCCTATGAGAGCGATTCACAAACTTTACATATGTCGAGCGACGGCCCCACACTGTTGCATGTGCTTTGCAGTTGTGTCCCCAAAGCCCATTTGTATGATTTTAGGGAACCCCTGTGCTCTTTTGCTCTTGCTTCCTGGGAGATTCTGATGTCTTTCCCTCTTGCCCTAGAGCATCACAGATCCAAGAACCGACCCCAGCAGCCTCCCACACCTGCCAGGAGAGGCGAAGAGAGGCATGGGGCCAGGGTGTCTCCCCGAGTTTGCCAGATTCGGTGACCAGCTCAAGACCCACGGCCTGATCCTGCATCTGATCGGTGTAAGACCCTTTATGTGTCACACCCGGCTTCCTGATTCTATCACAGTTTTTACAGAGAATGTATTTTAGAAGTAAATGGTTCAGTGATGTTTAATATTTTCTGTTTGTTTTTTTTTTTAAAGGATCATTTTGGAGCAGTTTTAGGTTCACAGCAAACTTAGGGGAAGGTACGGAGAGAGCCCACGCATTCCTCTGCTTCCCCCCACAGTCGCCCCCATTATCAGCATCCCCACCAGATGGGGCATTTGCTGTAGCCCATGCTTATATCCATGACACACCTTATTTTCATCCCAAGTCCATCTCTTACACCAGGGTTCCTTCACTCTGGGTGTTTGGGCCACTGTATGGGTTTGGGCAAATGCATAACATAGTGATGGGTCCCCCCCATTATTCTGTCACCCAGAGTGGTCTCACTGCCCCAAACATCCTCTGTGCCCTATGTGTTCATCCCTCCGCCACCCAACTCCTGGCAACCACTCATCTTTTACTGTCCCCATGGTAGTCCTTTATTTAGTATTTTTGAGGTTAAATTGTTACCCCCGAGATCCCATGAGTAAAGAGTTAACTATCAAAGCTGCGGGGATGAGGTCTGGCTGGTGTCCACTTTCAGAACAGAAGCATTTCAGAAAAGCCTTGCCTGCCACTGTCCCGTGAGGAACCAGGCCTTCTTTGTCTCCACGGATGGGGCCCAGCCACGTCTTCTAGGACCGCTGCCCTTGTGGGCGTTGTTCAGAGTGTCCCTGGGGGACGTCCACTCCCTTCTCACTTTGGCACCAACCCCCACCTAAGGCACTAGATAGCCCTGACTTATGCCTGCCTTCCCAGGGTTCCATGTCTGTCTGGACCCATTATCCGGGAGCAGGGCCTGGTTGGCTTGTTGCCTGGGATTCCCAGGGCAGAGGATAGAGGCTGGCTTAGAGGAGACACTCAACACATAATTCTGCAGGGGAGGAACAGGGGTTGTAGTTAAATCAGCCTTTCTTACGTGGTACGCATTTTAGTCCAGGGCTCTGTGGTCTTACTTCCATGTTTCTCAAACTTTGGGGTACATGGTCAGCACCTGTGGAACTGGCTTCCCCAGCCTCACTCACATGGGCTCTGTGCAGGTCTGGGGCTGGCCTGGTAGTCTGCATTTCGACCCGGAGCCGGGTCCCTACAGGATGCCTCATAGAAGGACCTGAGAAGACTGAGTGTTTCAGGGGTGGAAGCAGTGTCCATCCTTAGCTGTGCTCTGTGACTTTGGGGTGTGGCCGGGCCACACGGGGAACTCCTAGTAATCTTGTGGGATGATGAGCTATAGAAGTCTGGTCCTCAAACATGATTTCTCAACCATTAACCTTTTACTATCCCCATACTCGTCCCGTATTTAGCATTTCAGAGGTTAAATTGGTACCCCCCAGAGGTCACATGAGTCAAGAGTTAACCGTCAAAGCCGAGGAGGTGAGGTCTGGCCCGGTGTTCGCCCTGGCTCTGCCCTTCATGGGCTGCTTGAACTCGAGCACACTGCCTCCCACTCTGAGCCTGGTTCCTCACGTGGAATTAAGACTTTGGAATCTATGAAGGCCCTTTTCAGTCCTTATCAGCCCATGAGGAAGTGCGGGCTGGTGGCCGCAGTTATGGCCCGGTACTCCTGGATGGTCAGGAGGCCGGAAGGAGGCAGGAGGGAGGCCCTGCTCTGTAAGCAGCTCCTCGAGGGAACGCTGCCCTGGTCACCGGCTGCCACTACCTCACACATGGACCCTCGTTCAACCATGTGCAGGGGTTTCCCCCTAAATGACGGGAAGCAGACCCCAACGGGCCTTCCTTTCTCTGGGTCCCCCAATCCCACCTCATTTGCCTTCGTGGGGTCACAAGCCTCCTGGACTTGGCTGCGCCCCTGGGGTTGTTTCAGACCAGCTATGCTGCGGAGACCACTCAAGACCGGAGTCAAAATGCTCAGATAGGAGTCTGGCTCTGCCGCTGACGAGCTTGGGGCAGTCACCTCACGCGTCTGACTGTAGCTTCCCACAACACAACGGGGGTGTGTGTGCACGTTGGTGGTCATCGCCTAGAGCCCGAAGAGCCCAGCTCAGAATCTTTGGGGCCAAAGACACATACCTAGGTTCTAACCTCAGAAATTCTGAGCAGGAGGTCTGGAGCAAGATATGCACATGAGAAATCCGGGGCAACACTGCTCTGTAGGGGAATCTGAGATCCTTGGGGGCTTTCCTGGCTCTTAGTCACAACGTGTCCCTCAGTAACCCGCACGCCGATGCTCATCTCGTGACAGCCTGCCCCTGGCGTCAGACGGCAGCCCACTTCCCGCTCATACACACGCTCCCTCTCGGTGATGTTTGCTTCGGAAAGTTAGCCTGCAGTCAGAGATCTTTTCCTGACATTTGGGCTCAAATGCACACACACCACTGTTACAATGCAGGACTGAATCTGTCAGAAAACTCTTCTCTGGGGGCTCAGCACAGAAGCAGCCCCTGGGCCGTACACGTCCGCAACGCCCTGCCCAGGTCTCCCGTCCCCGGCAGCGCTGCTTGAGCAGGGGGAACCGGAGCTCCGTTCAGTCCCCCCTAGGTGTGCAGGGAAGCCCGTTCTCTGAGCCCCAGCAGGCCCCCAGGAGCTGTGCTGCCTTCTGGTCCTATAGACGGTGCACGGGGAAGCCATCGCATGTTATTATTTCTCTCTGATCTGCATCACTGTGGCTTCCTCACAATATTATTTTTGTTTTCACTGACATCAATGTATAGCAATATTAATTGCTTCAAGGTTTTGGGCGTTTCTGTGTGCCAAATATTCATATAAGTGCTTTCTCTGCTTATCTCATAAGAACACTTAGAAATAATGTGCATCAGCCTCATTGACATGTAAGGGAAATCAAGACCAAAGTAGGCGAGTGCATTTTGGAGAGGGCCTTATTTTGGTCAATGGAGGAGCCAAATTAGTTTGTTAGAATTCAAAAAAAGAAGCAAAAAATAAAGAAGTTAGAGAAAGTATGGGTACCTGGTTCACCCAACCTCTATGTTTGCTTGGAGGGAGCCGTAGCTTTCCTTAACTTAGCTCTAGAAGAGGTGCACACGCTTACATGCCCCTCTGTGCTGTGAGTGCTCCCAGCGCATGAGGGCCTCGCAGACCCCTCTGCAGACGGCGGCACAGGACGCCGGACGGTCAGGGCTCGTGCCAGGGCCCCGTGATGCGAGATACCTGAGGTAGGACGCCCAGGCGGTCTGACCGCAGCACACATGCAATGCCCCTTTGAGCCCGTCGGAAGCTTGAGCAAGTTCTGCTAAATCAGCTCAGAAAGCCCGAGGTCCCCAAAGGCCAGCAGGGCTGGGCCAGGAGGGCAGGGGCCGTGTGCCCTCACCCCTCCTTCTGCTGCCTGAAGTGACCAGGCCCAAGGTCAGCTGCTCACTTTCAAGCCTTCCAAGACAGCCATGCCACCATGGTCCCCAGGAGGGGGAGCTCAACAGTCCCTTGTGGCGTGCATTTTGGTGGCGGTGTTGTGCCCTGACATTTCTGCAGAGCCTTCCCCCTGTTCCACGGCAGACAGCCGCATGTCCCTTCGGGTGGACACTGAGGCCCAGAAGGCAGTCCCAGGGTGTGAGGAAGCCAGGCCTGCAGCCAGAGTTCCAGACCCCAATACCATGACTTGCTGTGCTATCTTGGTTCCGGGGGCCACTGCGGGTCACTCGGCTCTGGTATCCAGACATGATGGTCTCCTTGTGGTTATGTGGAGGCAACTTCTTCCAGAGAAGGTGGAGTAAACAACGTACTGCCCACTTGCTCTCACACAGATTCCTTCCCCAGACACACAGAGGAATGCCGAGTAATAGCAATCTCATTTTCAAAAATGCCATAGATGCAGTTAAAACACAGACACACACGTGCGTGTGCACACACACACGCACACACACGCAAGGCCAGAGAGGAAGGGAAGCTTAAAGATTGGCGCATCGGCAGGGTTGAAAGTGAGAGCCGTGAACAGCTATTGGGATGAGAAATACTCTTAGAGGATGGGAACCTAACACCTGCCTAGGGATGTCTGTGAAGCCAGCAGACGCGGCGTGCCATGAGCTTTACAACGAGCAGCGCATGATGGAGGTGTGATATCTCTGAATACAAGCAAGCAGTGTCGGCCTCCCGCATCGGGGAGCCCGGCGCAAAGCCGGTGTTGCCTCTGGACCCCGAGCACACCTGGTGTGGGTGCCCCAGTTCAGCTATCAGCACAGGCTGGGAATTTTGAGCAGGAATTAGCTGCAAACAGTGATCTGGAGCTGATGGGCACCCTGAGGCCCCGGCCCAGGGGAAACAGCCTTGTACAAGGAGAGGAGTGTGCACCACTTGGGGCGTTTCCGAGCCTCCAGGGCAGGACGACCTCAGGCAGAGAGCTCGGAGCCCCTGTGGAAACTCAGCCTGTGAAGGGCAACAGACGAAGTAGAAGGAGACATCCTATCCAAGGAGGTGCAGAGAGTGGATAAATCAAAACATGCGTTTGATCATTTAAGACACAATCTAAAGGGAAAAAGAAAGAAACAAGGAATATACCTAAGGTTCCAACAAGAGGACTTTTAAAAAGATAACCACAAAATTAAAAATAGAATCAGGATCACTGAGGGGCGCCTGGGTGGCTCAGATGGTTAAGTGTCTGCCTTCAGTTCGGGTCATGATCTCAGGGTCCTGGGATCGAGCCCTGGATCGGGCTCCCAGCTCAGCCGGGAGTCTGCTTCTGCCTCTCCCTCTGCCCCTACCCCTGCTTGCACTGTCTCTGGCTCTCTCTCAAATGAATAAATAAATAAATAAAAATCTTAAAAAAGAATTAGAGACACGGAAATAAAGCCAGTGGGTTGGTTAGTCTTGTCCCACCGGGACATCCTGGGAGTGGGGAGGGATCTCAGGGGACCCGGATTCTGCATGGGCCCACAGGCACAGGGCATCTGTGGCTGCCCAAGCCCTGGACTGTTGATGGCAGTGTCCATGGTGACCCACTACCTCCTGTCTCCAGATGTGGGCTGTGGTCCCCACCCACATCCCCCCTGTCGGTCAGGCACCGTGGACGCTGGCTCAGCGCGAGGGAAGCAGGTGCATTGCTGGGCCCATCGCGGCGGGTTTCTCCTGTCCTACATTCTGCGTCAGCAAGAGCCCTGTGTTGTGCCCCTGGGTTCCATCAGGATGGCGGTAGGGACAGAGGAGGTCTCTCCCCCCATGGGCCACTGACTCGTGCGAGCTCTCCTGTAGCTTCCCTCCCTCCTTTCTCCCGTCTCACCGTCTATTGTGTTCCCTCGTTTGTGCTAACAAGGATCCTTGAAAGATGACCGCTGTGGTAATGATGTACAGTACTTACTGGAGCTGGCGATTAAATACGGCCAATGGCTGGCTTCCAATGACACCCTAAAAGGCCTACAGGCTGCGATTTATCTAGATAGCTCTGCTGTCTCATTTGTATCTGAGGCATTCCTCTGGTCTTCGGGGAAGAGGTCTAGTCTCAGAGGAAATGATTTCCAGGCCTGTCCCAGCCTCAGCCTAGTCACCAGCCTCCTCCCCACCAACCACCTTAGTCCAGCTTCACTGTCCTTACTGTCTCTCGCAAGGTCCGGGGGTCGGGGGGCCTGCCAGCCTCTATCAGTGGGAGGTCCTGGTCAGCATACCTGTGGGTAAAGGCACGTACCATCAAGAAGACATTTCACACCTAGCACTGCAGGTGATTCTCAAACATGGTGACAAGAGTTGAGATTAAGGTGAGATCTCACTGCTCCGAACTTCGTTGATTCCTGGGTATAATAGACATTCAGCTCCAGGGCAAGGATGGGCAGCGATCTACCTCCCGAAGTGGGCAGCAAGGTCCATGGAGTCATGTCACATTTACCCAGCAACCTTAGCCATTGTGACCTTCCAGAGAAGGGAGAAGAGCTTCTGAGAAGCCCAGACATGAACTAAGACCATGCGACCTACTCACACGTTAACAGGTAGATTACAAGCCATGTAATGAGAGAGATGAACAAGCCATCCCCAGTGCCCCCACCCTCTGCCGGCCAGCTCCACTCGCTGTCCACTCGGTTGCCATGTGTCTTATCCCTGGCGTCAGTGTTGGAGAGAAAAGATGTGTTCACTTCTGTTTTGGACCTTCACCAAGAACCTACTGACAAAACATAAAAACAGTACTAATAGTGTAATTTTGCAAAAAAGTTACCAAAGTATCTTTGTTGTTTCTCTATTTATGGACACTTTTCTAACCCCACTCTGAGAAAATAGCCAAAACCATGTATTCTCCTCCCTCGCAGATGGCTGATGGTTTCGTGTCACAAGACCAAAGGCAGAAGTGTCCAAGCACCTAGAGCATGATTCAAGCCCATGTTTTTGGAAGCCTGAGTTTCCTGGGAGGACTCGTGCCGCAGCGGTCAGTGCAGGGAAACAGCAGAGGTCTGGAGTTTTCAGCCATGGGAGACGGGGGCTGGTGGACCAGGCGAGGGCAGAAGAGCGGATGAGGAGGGAGACGGCTTCTCAATGACGTCACTGTAACTGCTTTCCAGCGAGTCCCTGAGACGCGCCCCCCCCCCCAACCAAAGATGCTGTGAAGTCTGAGTGTTCACTGGAGCAGAGAGCAATGACCTTGAGGAAAATACCAAAGTATCCCTGTGCCCAAACCCAGCTCAGACACAGCCTACCGTAAGGGGACTGTGGGGCCGAGTTTACCGGTGGCGCACCTGATGCTGAAGAGCAAAGAGTGCTTCCTTTCACAGAACCTTCTGGAAGTTTGTTCAGGTGAAGAAAGAGGGCTCAAAACACGGCTGAGATTCATTTGCTCCAGCAGATTGAAGAGATATTTGGATCAGATTTTAGTTAACTTGAAGAAATAGCAACATGTAATAGTTCTTCTGCTGTTACCTAAAGTTCTTTAGAGTTTGTTGGTGAGATGAATCCCCCAAAGAGTTGGCCCCTATCTCCTTCTGTGGTTTTCTAGGAACATAGAGGCGATCTTCTGGGGTGGGAATGGCAGCCGCGTCTGTGTTGCTGGGACAAGGGGGAAGGACCTCTCTCCTGAGGCCCAGGTGTCAGAGTGGGTCCAGAGGCTGGGTCTACTGCCAGAATGGAAACAAACGGTCCTCTGACGTCAAATGTTTGTTTTTATGTTGTTTTGTTTACAGTTTTATGAAGGTATAATTCACAAATAAAAAACTGCACATATTTAAGATAGACAAATTGAGGGCACCTGGGTGGCTCAGTGGGTTAAAGCCTCTGCCTTCCGCTCAGGTCATGATCTCGGGGTCCTGGGATGGAGGCCCGCATCGGGCTCTCTGCTCAGCAGGGAGCCTGCTTCCTCCTCCTCTCTGCCTGCCTCTCTGCCTATGCGTGATCTCTCTCTCTCTCTGTCAAATAAATAAAAATAAAATCTTTAAAAAAAAGATGTACAACTTGATGTTTTGATATACATCTGCACTGTGGAATCATCCTCATAATCAAGCTAATTAACATACCCATCATGTCAAATACTTATCTTTTTTGTGTATGGGGGGATGAGAGCACTTAATTACCCATGCTCTTAGTGAATTTTGAGAATGCAATACCATATATTTTTTAACTAGTCTCCATGCCAATGTGGAAACATGAAATCACAACCCTGAGATCAAGACCTGAGCTGAGATCAGGAGGTGGATGCTCATCTCTCTCAACCCCTACGATATCATATTACTAACTATAGTCACCAGTCCGTGCAGAAGATCCCCAGAACTTACTCATCTTATAACCGGAAGTCTGTGTCCTTCGACCAATGCCTCCCTATATCCTTCTCCCTTTGGCTATTGGCACCCACGACCTTGTTCTTAGCTGCTATGAATTTGTATGATTGAGGGTCCATATATAAGTGAGATCATGCAGTATTTGTCTTCCTGAATCTGGCTGATGTCTCGTAACATAATGTCTTCCAGGATCACCATGCTGGCACTAATGATAGGTTTTCCTTCTTTTTAAAGGCTAAATAATATTTTATTGTATATCCATGGATATATCCAAGATGGATGCTTCGATGTTTCCTTATCTTGGCTATTGTGAATGATGCTGCAATAAACATGGGAACTCGATATCTTTTTGAGATCTGATTTAATTCTGTATGGATAAATACCCAGAAGAGATTGCTGGATTATAATGTAGCTATATTTTTAATTTTATAAGGAACTCCCAGACTGTTTTCCATAATGGCTTTACCGATTGACACTCCCAACACTGTATAAGGGCTCGTTTTGCCCCACATCCTCATTAACACTTACCTTTTGCCTTTTTGATAAGCACCAGCATTAACAGGCATGAGGGTATCTTAGGGTTTTGGTTTACACTCCCCTGATGATTAGTCATGTTGAATACCTATTCATGTGTCTGTTGGCCTTTCATATGTCTTCTTTTGAGAAATGTTTGTTCGTGTCCTTTGCCCATTTAAATTTTTCCCTTACTGATATATAATAGTCTCTTATGTATTTTTGGTATTAACCCCGTATCAAATATATGGTTTCCCATTCCATAGGTTGTCTCTTCACTCTGTTGGCTATTTCCTTTATTGTGCAGAAGCTCAAAGATGTCCCCGAAGGCTGAGACTCCTGAGCTATGAATAGAGATATTTGAGCTTTAACTGGCATCCTACTAAGAAGTTGAATCAATGGTCAGTATCTGAGGCCAGGAAAAGTGTCAGCTCCTGGAATATCATAGGGCTCTGCCTTTTAGGTATTTGCATACTCAAAGACTTCATCTTCAATGACCAGGATGCAAAGAATGCCTGAATAATTTAAAATAGGCTTTGGTCACACTGACAATCAGAAAACATGCAGGTCACCTAGCAATACGCTTATGGGGTGGGGTTCTGTGTTGTTCTGAGAGCAAAGGCAGGACTTCTAGGCTCTGAGCAGGGAGATGTGCAATCAGGAGGCGTGAGTTCAAGCCTTGATAGAAGAGGTGTGGTCCAAACAAAGCTGGGGGATATCCTCAACTCTAAGCTCAGAACGACTACATTTCATCTTGTTGTAAATATGTGCAACCAATGGAGATATTGATGACATGGAAGGAGGAGAAAATAAAGGAAGACCGAGGCTCTGACTCAGTTTTACTGGCTACAGCAGGCAGGGAGCGAAAAGCACCCAGAGAAACACGCGTGGTCTCCCTCAGCTGGTCCCTGCGAGGCAGGTACAGTGGAAAGCCCTGTTCCTGAAAGGGGATTTGCACACCTGTGCTCTGCATTCATTGTCCTGTTCAGGGCATAGCCAAGAGGTGGTCTCGGGGGAGGAGGCTTGAAGTTAAGGCAAATACAAAAGATAAACACACTTTCCTGGGTATGGAGTGAAGGAAGCTACTTGTAGACAAGACCTAAGAGCTTTGGGAAATGCATCCTTCGCCCCACATGGTTTACAGGGGCTGAGAGCAGGTGATTTGAGTGATGGCACCACCGAGGAAGACGCAGCGATGGGTATTTCATGGCAGACTGACCCAACAAAAAAAGACTTGTAACCAGTAATCTGAGCGCTCGAGAACACCTGGGCAATTGCAGGAAACTACGCAGGTATTCCAGAGGGGAGCCCCTGGGCACCTGTACGAGATCCAGTTGGCCCATCTGGCCCTGAGGCCAGGGGAAGTGATTGACAGGAGGTTCCAAAGCCCCCGGGACACCAGATCTGGGGTGGGGCTGGCCCTGAGTCGGGGCTCCTATGGCTAGCTTGGCAGGTCAGGGACCTATAGGGCTGTAGTAAGAGGTGTGTTCTGAACAGCAGAGCCCAAGCCTGAACGTCAGAGAAAAAGGGAAGGTCTTACAGACGGGCTTCTTCCGATGTCAAGTGTGTGACAGCTGCACGTGGAAATGCCGTCTCATTCCTACCGGCCGCATGGCCAGCTGATTCTTGAGGTTCTACTATTGTGAGAAAACAGGGGAGTACAAATACTATCGGAGACCAGCTAGTGGTCTAGGGCATAGGTACTCTTAAGGTCCAGAGGGATCGAGCTAAAATTCAGAACATACAAACTGAAGATAGAACACCCACCGAGAACCTTGTTACCACCTGAGGGGAACTTCAAGTGATATATTTGCTAAATTTGCGAAGCTGGAAAATAGCAGTCAGATTGTTTCCCTGAAGTTAATACTTTCCTGATTATAGAAACAGTACCATTTCATTGTACTCAATTTAGGAAAAAAAAATTAAAAATGCAGAAAAATCAAATAGAATGTATAATTTTCATATCATGAAAAAATAACTACCTCTTTTATGTTTTTTAAATATTTTATTAATTTATTTGATAGAGAGAGATAGGGAGAGAAACAGCATAAGCTTGTGGAGCGCAGGCAGAGGGAGAAACAGGCTTCCCGCCGAGCAAGGAGCCCGATGTGGGGCTCGATCCCGGGACCTGATCATGACCTGAGCCGAAGGCAGACTCTTAACTGAGCCACCCAGGAGCCCCTCTCGTATGTCTATGCACATCCTTCCTGTATGATCCATACATGAATGTTTTGCATAATATGCTTAGATGAGAATCATACTGTATAGGCTATCTTGTAACTGTTTCCCTCATTTTAATAATTTTATCAATGTTTTTACTCTTCTTGTCTATGTCCTAAGATTTCGTTCTTTCTCTGCTGGAACCTAATCAAGGGAAGAGAGAGAAGCAGGCAGCTTACTGTGCACGCTCTCCCGAGGGCCTTTGAGACAAGGAGAAGGTCTCAGAAAGTCCTGGAGAAGGAAAGCACGGCCGTCCCCCCACGTGCGGACATGGTGTGGACGGAGCCAGCAAGCCCACCCTGCCCGCGCGGCTCCCATAGCCTCAGGTCCAGAGGGGTCTTCTCCTCCCATGCTGATGACAGTTGCTGCAGGAGAGAAGGGGCAGCATGAAAGCACAGGTGTGCTCACAGGTGCTCACTGTGTATAGATATAGGCACAGGTGGAAAGCGGCCCCAGCATCTTCATTGTTGTCAAAAGCCTGGTAGCCTGTGACCCGTGCCCCGGGGGCCACAGAAACGGCCTCCTCTGGGCCAGCCACCCCCCAGAGCCGCTGTCTGTAGGGGGCCCCATCCAAGTGCAAGCAGAGTGAGGTGGCCAGGGGCGAGCTGGGGCATGGGACCGACCGGCACCTCCTCCTGGCTTGAACCTCACTTAATACTAAATTTAGTATTAAATTAGTATTCAACTTAGTATTGAATTACCTTTCCCCAATCAGCTTTCCTTTGGGCCCTTGATCAGCTTTAGGGGGGTGTGTGAGTGTGAGTTGTGTGCACACACGTGCGCCTGTGTGTGTATGTGTGTACGTGTGTCTGTGTGTGTATGCACGTGTGCACGTGTGTGTCTTAGAGGGCAGCGGCTATATAAACATTTTATTGGTTCCCAAATCTGTCCTCATTAGGGATAGACATTTCATGGCGAGCAAATGTTCCCTGGGATTTCAGTGTGAATTGATATTCCTTAAACACACACACACACACACACACACACACACACACACACACACACACACCACCTCCTCCCTGACATGATAGATCGCAGACTCCACCCAAGGCTCGGAAGGTCAGAGCCCGCTGAGGGATCCTCTTGAGCCATTCTTTCCCGAGTTTCCCCGGGAGAGCCAGAAGCGGCCCAAAGTCCGGCTCATCATTTCTCAGGCTCTTTCCGCCCCGCAGTCGATGGGTGCCGCCTGCGCTGAATTTGTTGGGGACGCGGGGCGCAGCGTGCCTGCTGGGGCTGCGTGCACCGCGGACGGAGAAGCCGATCCCAGTGTCCCCGCACAGTGGCCCGCCCGCCGAAGGCTCCCCGGGGCCTGGTGCTTGCAGAGGCCCTTTCCGACGTACCACGTGTTTGCATGGGAGAAAGGCAGCTGGCCTAGGAATTCGTCAGCCCCACATGGGTAGGAGATACCTTAAAAACGAAACAAAACAATAATAATAATTTTAAAAAACCGCTGATAGCAAATAGGGCACGCACATTGTGATGCCTTAAAGAGGAGTTGCCTTTGGCACAGCCCAGCGCCCTCTGTCACCCAGGCTTCCTGAGGGGCTCCCCGCACCCTCAGGGGAAGGTAGGTGCGGCACACGTCATGACAAAGGGAGAGTAGCCTCAGAGGCCCTGCCTTCCTCTCTGTGGCCTGCATCCTTCCCTGGACCACGTGGTGGCTGCAGGGGGGGGGAGGGGGGAGGAGGGCGGGCTGGTGGTGGTGGAGGGGAGAGGCGGAGAGGCACGCCCCAGCGGGTCTTCCGTGGGCCTGTGGCCCACTGTGTGTGCCCGTCTCCAGGGTTGTGGGAGAACTCCAGTGCCTTCATTTTAAATCAAGTGGGCTGCACAGCCTTGCCCCTGAATGTCTCCTGCAAAATCCTTTCTGGTTGCTTCTTGAAGGGAATTGCTTGCCTTTGCCTCCAGACTCAGAGGTAAAGATGGTGGTGCGTGTCTCTCTGCCTCAAAAACATACAGAAACATGTGGAAACATTCCGTTCTTCAGATTGAAAACCATGTGCACCAAATTTTCACAGACCCGATCCTAATGC
>PITA01025539.1:0-24168 GCA_004023965.1 Spilogale gracilis
CACACACACACACACACACACACACACACAAAAGTAAAAGCCACAAATAAAGAGCTATAAACACACTAAAGCTCTTCTTGAAGAAGGTACTAAAAACAATCTCTAGCACAAGAGGATTGCAAAAGCTTGAGCATAAGGCTGACAGAGAAGCACTGAATATATTCACCTGTAGAACAAAGACTAAAAGGGATAAGGGTGACAAAGTGGTATATAAATTTCAAATATTCTGACAATGTGTAAATAATCCATACAAATAGCAAAAGTGGAAGGGAAAGAACACAAGGAAAGTACAGGAGATAGTAGGCATGAACTTCTCAGCTAACCTTTTAAGATAATCAATGAAAGAAAATGAGAGATAAGGATATCTCCTGAAGCTAAGAAGCCAAATAACAGTCATTTAATTGTACTTGAGAATATACAGACTAAAATTAGATAAAACAGTCATGTTTTGTCTTTTTAATATTAAAGATCAAAATTAAGACAGAAAATGAAATTGAATGGTGAGAGGAAGAGGAGAGGAGGAGTAGCAGTGACCAGCTATTTGAAGTACTGGTTCTCACAGGAAGTCATCAGAGTGAATCTAGGTCAGAGAAGACGAAGGACATTAGCAGAGAAGTCATAATTCTAATAAAAATGAAAAATATTCCTAACTATCACCAGACATTAAGACATATTTACAGCCACTATAATTAAAACAGTGTGGTTCAGACAGACACACAGAACAAAAAAGAGAATGTATAAACAGACTCAAGTCTTTATAGAAACCCAGTACGTAACAAAGGCGGCATCTCAAATTGTTGAGGAAAAAGATGAATTATAATAAATTGTGTTAGGACAACCAGACATAAATTTGGAGAATAGAATAAAATCAGGTCTGATTTTATGAACTACTTCATACCAGGGAAAAATCAAGACAAATCAAAGTTTAAATGTTAAACACTGAGAACACAGGAGACTTGCCTTATCA
Organism: Spilogale gracilis; assembly: GCA_004023965.1. Classification (NCBI taxonomy): domain Eukaryota; kingdom Metazoa; phylum Chordata; class Mammalia; order Carnivora; family Mephitidae; genus Spilogale; species Spilogale gracilis. Next base: position 968 of record PITA01025539.1, read on the forward strand.
CCTGAGTTGAGGAAAACCTTACTAACTCAAAATCTAGAAGCTACGAGATAAAACACTGATAAATCTAATCATGTTCCTTTTCCTTAAAACGTTGGCATGACATGACACAACATAAGGTAAAAGCTAAAGGTAAATGACTAATGATAAACTGAGGAAACATATTTGCACTTAGATGGCTAATATACTTAATGTATTAAGAGTTCTTACAAACTAAGAAACAGACTAACGACCTGATGGAAAAGTGGCAAACATATCAGCACCATTCCCAAAAGAAGGAATGGAAACTGTGCCCAAACATATAAAAAGATGCCCAAACTCACTCTTACTCAGGAAATGCAAATGAAAATGATAATGAGCTACAATTTCTCATATATCAGGTTGGCAAACATCCCAAAGTCTGCCAACATCCTCTACTGGCAAGGTTCCAGCAAATAGCTGAACACCCAGGCAGAGGAATTTGATAAGATCTAAAAAATAAATCAATCAGTCAAGACTAGCAATCTATCTAGCAGCTTCACTTCTAGGAATCTACTTCCAAAATATTCCCACAAAAATAAAAAATGACATATGAAGAAACAAATATAATAGTGTATGTTAACTAACTGGAATTAAAAACTTAAAAAATGGCATATGAAAAGTATATTTTTTCAATGGCAAGAGACAGAAGATCATACATAGTCTAGTAATATCTGGATATGAAAAAAGGAGATAATTAATATATACATAATATTTTTGTACTTACAAAACGAGAACTGATAAAAATGGTTATCACCAGATCAGTCGTCCTCAAATATTACATAAAATTCACTTTCAGAGCCTGACTCCCAAAATTTCTGATTTAGAAATTCTAAGATGGGGCCCAAGAATTTGTGTTTCTATAAGTCAATCAGAGAAAGACAATTATCATGTAATCTCTCTGATATGAGGAATTTGAGAGGTAGGGTGGGGGGGTTGTGGGGCTAGGGAGGGAAAAAATTAAACAAGATGGGACTGGGGAAGGAGACAAACCATAAGAGACTCTTCATCTCAGGAAACAGAGTGCTGCTGGAATGTGGTGAGGAGGGATAGGATGGTTGGGTGATGGACACTGGGGAGGGTATGTGCTATGGTGAGTGGTGTGAAATGTGTAAGACTGATGATTCACAGACCTGTGCCCCTGAAGCAAATAATACATTATATATTAATTTAAAAAAAGAATTTGTATTTCTAACAAGTTGTTACATGGTGCTGAAGCAGCCTTTCTAAAACCACACTTTGCCTCCAAACTTAAAACAAGTAACAACAAACATCAATACATCACAATAATGACATTATAACACAAGAGATAGATTTATTTCAAGTGGTTTTTGAGGACTTTGAGTGTACCTCTTAAGTGGAATGTGTTCTAATTAAAAACAGAGCTTCAATTAATCCTAAACTTAATTCAGTAACTGTTAGTATCATTATTATTAATTTGGAGCTAGTATACATGTAGATACACATATGCATTTATGCATGAAGACAAATCAAAAATAGTTCAATGTTGCTAAAAAACAAAATTATTAGTGTAGAAGAATTTAAAGGAATTAAATGAAAATTCTATGATGTTAAACTTGAATGGAATATTGGTATTTGAGAATTAATACTTCATTATTTTCTTTTCAAAATATGTATTCCTTAGTTTTTCAACTGCAAAGATCTCAGGATAATGACCACCCAAAAACAAGAGAGCCCCCTGTGCCCACATTCTGGCGTCTAAGTAGCATTTCCCACTAAAAGGAACCACAGTTCTATGACAGAATTCTGATTCTAGATTTGGAGAAGAAAATGCATTAAATGAGTTAGTGGCAAGTCATGCCAGAAAACAAGGAGACAATCTAAGACTAAAGGGACAGAGATAAACAAACATAAACAAGCAGGAGCAAATATAAGGGAAGAATCCTATTGGCAAAAATATGTTAACAATGACAAAAAGTAACAAACTAATTAATTAGAATTCATGATTTAAAAAAAAAAAAGAATTCATGATTTCATTCCATCACTTAAAAATAAAAAGCCCCAACGCATACACATACAAAAATGTAGTTGGTCACCATTGTGTTCAAAATATTTCCTCACTTTGAAAACTGGCAGTAGAAAGAAAAGCATTAGGCATTTACCCTGCCCTCTCTGTTCTACCCACTAACTAAATAGCCCTAGCGAAGTGATGAAGTTCTCTTCCATAGGAAAAAAATCCAGTTTAAAAAAAAGTGGAAAACAAATTAGAAAATCACCATTTTGCCTAATGAAATAATTCGGGCAGCTTTCATCAGTGGATGAAATTTCTAGACACAAAGTTGATGGGTAATTGGAGCATGTTAGCATCGCAAAAGTGTCACAACTAGGCACTAGCACCATGGGCTTTCTACAAAGCACCAGCACCACAGTTGCCAAGAGCTGAACACGCATCTCCTCAAGCACTGAACTCCAACTTTAGTTAACAAGAAATACAAGGGATGGATCAATAAGTTAATGTCACCAACAGAAAGCACAGGGACAAATCCAGAATATGAAACATTCTACAGAACATGTAACCCAATCTTTTCAATGAATCAGCAACAAGGAAGATGTGAAACCAGATCAAGAAATTCAACCAAATGCAGAGTGTGGTGCCTTGTGTAAACAAATCAAATGTAAAAAGATATTTTTGAAACATTTGGAGAACTACAGATATACTAGAATATATGAAGAATTATTCATTTTGTTGGGGTGATAATGGTTTCATGATTTGTTAAAGTCCATTTTTAAGCAGTGCATACTAACATATGTCAGAGTAAAAAGCACAATGTTTGCAATTTGCTTTAAGATATTCCAGCAAAAAAGAAGAATGGATGGGAAGCAGTGATGCAAAATGTTGATGGCTATTGAATCTAACATATGGGTATTCAAAAAAAAAAAAAAGAGCCTATTAGTGGTAAGAGGGAACAAGTTACGTTTTTTAGTGTCGTATGATAACACCTCAAGAGACACCTAGCACTCAGTGCCCAAGATGAGCATCCTTAAACATGGGCTCTCTCGAAAAAACAAAAGTTAGAATTAAGACGGAGACTGAGGGGCGCCTGGGTGGCTCCGTAAGTTGAGTGCTGGACTCTTCATTTGAGCTCAGGTCAAGATCTCTGTCTGGGTCGTGAAAATGAGCCCTGTAGAGAGATCTTCTCTCTCCATCTCCCTCTGCCCCTCCTTGCTCACGTGCTCTCTCTCTCTAAAAGACAGATGGTTCCTGAACTTGGAGAGTGGAGACTGTATAGTGTCAGCACTCCAAACAGAAGTTCAAAATTAAAGCAAAATCGGAGCACCCGGGTGCCTAAGTCAGTTAAGCATCTGCCTTTGGTTCAGGTCATGATCCTGGGGTCCTGGGCTCGAGCCCCACATCAGATGCTGCACTCAGAAGGAAGCCTGCTTCTCCCCGTCTGCTGCTCCCCCGCTCATGTGCGTTCTCTCTCGCGCGCACGCGCTCTCTCTGTATCAAATAAATAAAATCTTTTTAAAAAATTAAAAACAAACTTGTTTAATGATTGAATCTTAAAATATTACATTTGATGGGTTCTTAGTAGGTGGAAAGGGTGAGGGTAAGCTGTTGGCCACACAGACTGGTGAAGGTGAAAGTTATAGTAGACCCTGTTCAGTATCTTCTTTGAGCCTCACCTCTACGCTTTTATAATTTACGAATTTTTTAAAAGATTGTATTTATTTGAGAGAGAGAGAACAGCAGGGGGCTGCACCGAATCAGCGGTGCAAAGCGAGCTGCGAGAGAAGAGGGCCTGGAGATGAACACAAAGACAGACACGGACACAGAGACAGACGCGGACACAGAGACAGACACGGACACCCTACATGGTATGCAGAGTGACAAATTTATTTTTCTTACACAGGCTTTTTGTATACCTCTCCCACCTCCTGTTGAGGAACATTGTCACGGGCTTGAAAGGGGCAGTGCCAGATGCAAGGGCAGTGCATTTTGTACAAGGTCGGCTTGCGGTTAGCCATCGCCTTGGTAACCAGGCTTATTCAGGGTCAGTTTCTTTTGGGGTACTTGCAGCAGCAGATCCTTTAAAGGACCAGTTACCAAAGGGCCGATCCTTTTGGGGTACTTGCAGCAGCAGATCCTTTGAAGGACCAGCTTACCAACAGGGAGGGGAGTAGTGGGAGAGAGAGAAGCAGGCTTCCTCTTGAGTGCAGCACCTGACTCAGGGCTCCATCCCATGACCCTGAGCTCATGACTTGAGCTGAAGTCAGATGCTCAACCAACTGAACCACCCAGGTACCCCTAAATTTACAAATTTTATAGACTGAATGATTCAGGCAATCATTCAACAAAGAGTTATGAGAGACAACTATGTGCCAGAAATTAGTAAATTCCTTGGGTTTTTTTTTTAATTTTATTTATTTATTTGACAGAGAGAGAGATCAAAATAGGCAAAGAGGAAGGCACACAAAGAGAGGGAAACAGGCTTCCTGCTGAGCAGAGAGTCTGATGTGGGACTTGATCCTAGGACCCTGAGGATCATGACCTGAGCCAAAGGCAGAGGCTTAACCCTCTGAGCCACCCAGGTGCCCCCAAATTCCTTGTTTTCATGGTGTTTTTATTCTACCAGAAGTCAGTTAGTGAACAATTTTTTTTTAAGATTTTTTTTATTTATTTATTTATTTATTTATTTATTTATTTATTTGACAGAGAAGCTAGAGAGGGAACACAAGCAGGGGGAGTGAGAGAGGGAGAAGCAAGCCTCCCGCTGAGCAAGGAGCCCGATGGAGGAGTCCATCCCAGGACTCCGGGATCATGACCTGAGCCGAAGGCAGATGCTCAACGACTGAGTCACCCAGGTGCCCTAATAAAACAATTTTTAAAGTTTCATGTCACATGATCATTATGTTGTACACCTGAAAATGATGGCTTCTGATATGCCCAACAGGAGAGAGGCAGATGATTGGATTTGGCAGTATGGAAATCATGGGTAACCCTAAGAACCTTAATTACTATCCCTCAGAATATTTTACACACAGTATGTTTAAAAAATATTTTGTTGAGGGGCGCCTGGGTGGCTTAGTCAGTTAAGTGTCTGCCTTTGACTCGGGTCACAGTTCTGGAGTCCTCGGTTCAAGCCCCACATTGGGTTCCCTGATCAGTGGGAAGCCTGCGTCTCCCTCTCTCACTCCTCCTGCTTGTGTTCCCTCTCTAGCTGTGTTTCTCTCTGTCAAATAAATGAATAAAATCTTTTAATATATATATATATGTAGTTTGAATAAATGAAAAGATATAGCTAACTACCATAATTCTGAAGTTTCCATAGAATTCTGCAGTTGAGCTACTTAAAAATACAGGGTAAAATAAGTTATTTCTCTGATTTAGCAAGAGAAAAGTACAAGAGAAATAAACTCTATACAAACAGGTTGCCCAAAGGCTTGAGATGCACCAGTAAAATTCTTCACAGATGATTTAAAATAATTTTTAATGCTGTTGTGCTTATTTTGATGAATAATTTTTTCATTAAAAATATATAAAAGCAAAACTCACTAGACAGCCTGCAGGAAGAGACAGTAATATGTACGATTAACATAAAAACATTTGCTTCTAAAAGATAGCTACAGTTAGAAGTATCCTGCCTCCAGGGTGACCAGTCAACCAAAGATCCATCCCAAGGTAGACTTCCGAAATACCTGCTTAGAAACTGGCTTGTTTTCCCTGATCTATTCCAGTTGTTCTTAATTAAGCAAAAGATCATATAGCATACTTTATGTCATTTCATTCTGGGAAGAGGTTTAACACCAATAGATGATGGGGAAATGGGAGTAGTGAGGGAATGAGTACAAAAAAACTGGATATGGGGCACCTGGGTGGCTCAGTGGTTAAGCGACTGCCTTCGGCTCAGGTCATGATCCCAGGGTCCTGGGATGGAGCCCTGCGTCAGGATCCCTGCTTGGTAGAAAGCTTGCTTCTCCCTCTCTCACTCCCCCTGCTTGTGTTCCCTCTCTAGCTGTGCTTCTCTCTGTCAAATAAACAAATAAAATCTTCTAAAAAAATGAAAATCTATAAAGATTTTCCTTAAAATAGGCTCACATTTGACTAAGTATGCTGAGTACTCCAAAAATCAGAATTTAGAGTTCAGCAGTATTAATCAATTAACAACTGTTTGGACTACATACTATAGGAGGTACCAAGAAATACAAGAAATGACCAACTTAATAATCACCTGATTTACAACAAATTGTACAGCTCACATTAGTGTTAATATTTTGAATGTAACTAATACCTGAGCATCTTACATAGGCCAGAAAGGAAAACAGAAATGCCTAAGGCCTTCCTGCATCATGCATTTTATGAAGTAGTAATTATTTCTTCCCTTACTCCAAGGTAAGAGCAGGTTAGTTAAAATTGCTATTAAGGTGAAGGGAAGTGAAACAATTAGGCAGCAAGTCAATTTTGAGGGTTAGGAAAGGCCTTTCTTCATACCCTGGAGAGAGGACAAGAGAGCAGTATTAAGCTTTGTGATCAACACAATTAAGAAAATAAAGGGGAAATGCAATGGATAAGGAATAATTAGACTAATTTGAATACAGACTGGGTATTATAATTGTTCATAATTATTAGGAAATTGTTAATATTAATGTTGTTAATGGTTAATGTTAATAGGAAATGTTAATTTTGACATAAGAGACAATGATATTGTGTTTATACAGAAAATGTTCTCATCATTTAGAGATGTCATATGACATATTTGGGGGCAAGACATCATAATGTTATTTATCTAAAGCACTTCAGAAAATTAAAACACAAGAAGTAAAATGCAAGTGTATGACACTTTTGCCCATTAAAAATGTTTGTTGGGGATGGCTCAGTTGGTTAAGTGTCCAACCCTCAATTTTGGCTCAGATCGTGATCTCAGGCTTGTGAGACGGAGCCCCACATCAGGCTGTGTGCTCAGTGTGGAGTCTGCTTGAGATTCTCTCTCCCTCTCCCTCTGCCCTGACTGTTCCTGCTCTCTCTCTCTTTAAAAACAAATCTTTAAAAAAAAATTTTGTTTACTGTGCAGCTACAGTCCACGAAAATCAGAGGAATTTTTGTCCCTATCTCCCCATGCAAGGTATATTAACTTCTGAGAACTGTGGCAGGATGCAATCACATTCAGTTGAGAATTAAATGTTTTTAGGTGGCTAATCACACTGACAGAATATGTCATGTAAGCAGATTTTTCTCTCATGTGCAATATTAGTCTTTATTATGAAATAGACCTCACATTAAAAAATATATTTAACTTTTGTGGTAGCTGGGTGGCTCGGTAGATTAAGCTTCTGACTCTTGATTTCAGCTCATGTCATGATCTCAGGTTCATGGGATGAAGCCCTGCATGGAGTATGGTTGGGATTCTCTCTCTCCCTGTATTTCTGCCCCTCCCACCCCCTCACTCTCCCTCCCTGTCTTAAACAATATATATTTATACATATATATAATATGTATTATATTTATTTTATATTTTACATATTTATGTTATTATACTTGGAATATCCCTACTGAACATTCTATGTCTCTCCTCTATATTTATATTTAGGTCTTGCTTTAATATCTTTTTGTAATCTTTTATAATTCTCTACAAAATGGTTTTACACTTCATTTGCTGTATTTTTTTCTACACGTGTTATTTTGTTGATGTTAGTGATGGTCATAATTTTTATTTTTAAATATTCTATGTAATGCCAATATACAAACAGCGATTTACACAGATAGAGATCTATATATGCACCCAATATATTATGTTGAACTTGTGTCTAGGAATCAGGCTACTCTCTATTATCTTTAGACTCCTTTGAGTTTCTACAGAAATGATCAAAGAATCTGTAAATCTATCTAATTCTTATATGTGTATTTCTCTTTCTGGTCTTCCTGCTCTGGCTAACACCTTTAATGCAATATTAAATAAAAGTAGTAGCAGCAGGAATTGATTCCTGCTCTTAATTTTAGAAAGAAATGTTATAAAAAAGTACATCTTTTATCTGTTGTGTGTATTTCACTTTACTGAGGTCTCCTTTATAGGATAAGGAATGACATTCTATATTTAATGTTAGAGCCTGTATCACAAATTAATTAAATTATAGTGACTATGGAGCGCCTGGGTGGCTCAGTTGGTTAAGCGACTGCCTTCGGCTCAGGTCATGATCCCGGAGACCCGGGATCGAGTCCCACATCGGGGTCCCTGCTCGGCGGGAAGCCTGCTTCTCCCTCTCTCACTCCCCCTGCTTGTGTTCCCTCTCTCGCTGTGTTTCTCACTGTCAAATAAATAAAATCTTAAAAAAAAATTATAGTGACTATGAAATTGTTCTCCTTTAATCTACTATACTACTATGGTGATTTACATTAATTATATTGCATTCCTGGAATACTCCAACTTGGTCAAATTGCATAATTTCTGCTATAAACTGATGTCATGCACAATATTAGTCAAATGTTCCTTTCTCCTATTACCGGTATCTAGTTTTGTCTTCAAAATTATACCAGCCTCATCAAATGAGGTAGAGAATGTTTCCTTTTTTAAGTGGCTGTAGATTGCAATTTTCTGTTCCTGATATGTTTGTAGAACTTGCCAATAAAAAATTTGACTACTGATTCAACTTTTTAAATGCCTTACCTGTATCCTACAAGTTTTGTTTTTATTTTACAATATTAAGTATTTTCTAACTTCTCCTATAATCTCTCCTTGAGCAAAATGTTGGTTTAAAATGCTTCTAGCTTCTAAACATATTTTAGTTATCTATTTTGTTACAGACTTGTAATTCAATTGCCTTGGTCAGAGAATGTGGTCTCCACATCAGGTCTTAAATATTTGTTGAAACTTGCTTTATGGATGGACAGATTTTCCACCTTTATAAAATTTCAACATGTGCTTAAAAAGAATACTCCCATGGTTGACAGCAATGTTCTGTATAGGTCCTTAAATTACGCTTGTTGTTTCTGTTTGTTTTATTTTGTTCTTTTAAGTCTTCTATTTCCTTAATTATGTTTTATCCATTTGATCCATCAAATACTGAGAGAGATGTGTTAAACTTTTCAAATATGATGGTGGATTTGTCTTGTTTCCTTTATACTTCTATGGGTTTTCACTTTATATAACTTGAAACTATTTTCATGGGGCACATACACTTGCAATTATTATATTGTAATTATATAGATTATATATTACATATATCAGCCCATTTAAATGGATTGTGATTACTGATATATTTGCATTTATTTCAAATGTTTTATTTTGTTCTTTTTATTTATGTTGTTTTACAATAATTTTTTCCCCCATTTCTTACCTTCTCCTGGAGTGATGGACTATTTCCCTTCATTCCATATTTCCCTTGTTCCTGCTTTGAAGTCATAGTGCATTGTAGCCTTACAGTAAGAGATGGCAACATGCATATATAACTTTTAAAAAAGTTTAAAGATAGTCAATGTTTTCATTCTCCTTCTGAATAAATTAAGTAGCAAACACCATGCCCTTCTACTTATATGGTGTTGTTGCTTGACTTATTCATATTTTTTTTTAATTTACTATCCCTTGGCTCCAACTCCACTCTTCTACTCTGCTCTGGGGTGAGACTCCACAAACTGTATTTCCCAGACTTTCTCGCCTGCTGACTTCCTACTGGGCCTTTAAAAGCAAGGTGAAAAGTCAGGAGAGAAGAGAAAAGCATTTCTTCCAATTTTTCAGTTCTGGGTGGTATTGCCCATCAGCAACTTTGTTGTTCCAGCCCTCAGCTGTTCCCAGAAGTCCCAGTAGGAGCCTTGGCAGTCTCCTTCTCACGGCCTCCGGGGGAACTCACTCTGAGAAGTGCAGCTTTGGACTGGAAATGGAAATTTTAGGAAGGGTGAAAATAAAAGGCAGGTTTCAAAATAAATATGGTGTTACAGTGACACCTCGTGGATATGAGTAGTATAGCACTGACCCATCAGTTAAAAGTAGCATTAGCTCTACAAAGATACTAGGTATTTTGGAATTTAAAAAAAAAAATTTTTTTTAATTTTATTTATTTGACAGAGAGAAACACAGCCAGAGAGGGAACACAAGCAGGGGGAGCGAGAGAGGGAGAAGCAGGCTTCCCGCCGAGCAGGGAGCCTAATGTGGGGCTCGATGCCGCGTCCCCAGGATCATGACCTGAGCTGAAAGCAGTCCCTCAACCAGCTGAGCCACCCAGGCGCCCCGGTATTTTCGAATTTAAAGCACACACACAAAAAAAAAACAAAACAAAAACAAAACAAAAAACAAATGTCTGAGTTAAATTAGAAAAATGAAAAATAAACATAGGGCAGTAGAAAGTACAAGTTGATGAAATCATGTTTCTACTCCTCATGCTGTACAACACTAAATAACTAACTCCTTTAAAAGATAAGCTTGCCCCGCACCTGGGTGGCTCACTTGGTTAAGCCACTGCCACTCAGCAGGCAGCCTGCTTCTCCCTCTCTCACTCCCCCTGCTTGTGTTCCCTCTCTGGCTGTGTTTCTCTCTGTCAAATAAATAAAATCTTTAAAAAAAATAAAATAAAATAAAAGACAAGCTTGCTTCAGTTCAGGTTACTGTAATTTTAATTTTTTTCTTCAAATAAATCAATGATGCTCACCCTTTTCTCATAACTAATTTTTTCCAATTTATTATATAATTCTCTTCGTTGTGTTCTGCAGATTTCTACCTTTTTCAAAATCAAAATTTTAAACTTGTCACAAAGAAAAATTAAACTTTTAGAAATCTATTCTAGAAAATTAACTAGTTTTGTATGAGATGAAGACATAAGTCCTGATATAATCATAGTTCATCCATGAGTTTTTCTAATTTTTCTAAATTCCCCCTTTCTTAAATAACTTTCTGGTTTTTAAAACCATCTGTTACTATGATGTGTATGATTATATTCAACAGAATATAATCACTTTCATGTTTTAAAATTAAATTAGTATGGAGGCACCTGGGTGGCTGTCAGTTAAGTGTCTGGTTTGGGCTCAGGTTTTGATATCAAGGTCCTGGGATCAAGCCCTGCATGGAGCTCCTTGCTCATTTGGGAGCCTGCTTCTCCCCCTCTTCTCAGCTCCTGCTCCCTCTCGCTGTCTCTGTCTCTCTCTTTCTCAAATACATAAATAAAATAATTTAAAAATAAATAAAGTTTAATTAAATATTAGAAAACAAGATACTGAGTTTGAGAAAACCTAAATTCAAGACTAGCCTTTCCATTTATTAGTAAAATCAGGGCAAGTTACCTAACTTCATTAGCTCCAGTACAATCATCTGTAAAGTGGGGACTACAGCACAACTCACAAATTTAACAATATTAAATAGGAAAATGTAGATAAAATATTTATCTATTGTAAAGTATTCTGCAGATTCAAATAGTTGAGGTAACATGCATTATGCCCAGTATTTTTATCCACAGAGTTTACTTATTTGAGAATTTTGTCTGGAAGAAATTTAAGTAGCCCATTACATTACATTCACCTGGAAAATAATCATCCCATAATTACTCAGAGTCGGTATTTAGCAAGATGCTCGGAGAGAGGGACGCCTGGGTGGCTCAGTTGGTTAAACTTCTGTCTTGGGCTCAGGTCATGATCCCAGATACCCAGGATCAAGCCCCACATCGGGCTCCCTGCTCAGCGGGAGGCCTGCTTCTCCTTCTCTCACTCCCCCTGCTTGTGTTCCCTCTCTAGCTGTGTTTCTCTCTGTCAAATAAATTTTAAAAAATCTTTAAAAAAAAAAAAGAAAAGATGCTTGGAAAGAGATAAGGCCAAATAATATCCAATGACCGGCATTAAAGTTTTGTAATTTTTTGAGGATTCATGTGCACCTGATACACTAAATTACAAAAAGAGATTTAACTATTATTAAGGTGACATCACAAAAAAAAATTGTTCAGCTGGGTTTGGCAGAACATAGATAAGGAAGGAAATCTCAAGGATGGAAAAAATGCTGTGAACAAAGGAATGCTTTGATTTTTCCTGTCTTAGCACTGCTCCAGTATTTACTATTAATAGATGCTATTATTAAATTTTGGTTCTTAAATATATGTTTCTTTAACATACAGTTTTGGTTCCCATAACTTTGGCTCCAGTTTAATTTGGGATTTCTGCATGGGTGTTCAATTAAGCTTGGTCAATGATTTCTTTTCCTGTTCTAATACTGGATTGTTTCCAATGTCACATTACATATTTAAAAATTAATTAGATAGTGTTTCATCTTTTTTCATGTTCTCTAATAGTTTTTATAAAATGGGAATAATCTGTTATGTCACGATTTCGTATTGCATGCCATTTGATAGTGGCAAAGCTTTGCAATATCCACTTTCCTTCTGTGACAATTTCTCTGGGAGATTTTTCTATTTCTTCTTCAGCCTACTTTGTCCAAACATATTTCAAGAAAATTTATCTGTATTTTCTAGTTTTTCAAATTTATCGACAACATAATATGCTTGTCAGCATAGCTACAACAATGCAGGCAACAGACCACCCCAAACTTAGTGATATAAAGCAACACTTAACTGAGCTGATATGCCTGAAGGCCAGTCGGGCAGTGGCTAATCTCTGGGTCTGGCTCAGCTTGCCTCCATAACCGAGGCTATGCTTCACATCTTCCTTGAACCAACTGGCTACCTAAGACATTTTCTTCTCATAGTAACAGCAGAAGTACAAGGGGGTTACAAGGAAATGTACAATACCTGTTAAGATCTAGGTTCACAACTGGACCATTGTTATTTCTGCTCATTAGTGAAAGTAAGTCACATGGCCCAGGCCTGTATGAGGAATGAAGGTGGATCAGCTCCACCTTTACCAGAAGGAACTGCAAATTTATGTGAGAGCAGTGATATGGGGAAGGATGAAGTGAGAACAATTATGCAAAATGCTGTAAATTATATTGTGGCTTGTGTTAAACTGTATTTTTAAGTCTCCTGTGTCCTTTTTTTTTTTTTTTTTTCTCCTGTTCCTCTCCTCCCTTGATAAATCATACTGAATATTCTTCTGGGGGTCCCTGGGTGGTTCAGTTGTTTAAGGGTCTGCCTTCAGCTCAGGTCATGATCCCAAGGTCCTGAGATCAAGCCCCACATTGGGCTCCCTGCTCAGCAGGGAGCCTGCTTCTCCCTCTCCCTCTCCTGCTCCCCCTGCTTGTGCTCTCTCTCTCTCTCTCTCTCTCTGGGTCAAATAAATAAATAAACTCTTTTTAAAAATGTATCTTTTGTAGGGTGCCTAGATGCCTCAGTGGTTAGGTGTCTGCCTTCAGCTCAGGTCTTCAGTCCTGGGGTTCTGCTCTGGGCTCCGTGCTCAGCGGGAAGCCTGCTTCTCCCTCTCCCATTTCCCCCTGCTTGTATTCCCCCTCTCGCTGTCTCTCTGTCAAATAAATAAATAAAATCTGTAATATATATGTGTGTATCTTTTGTTGTTGATTCCTTTTTAATCCCACTGTGGTCAGTGAACAAGGTATGTTATGTTCGGGGTTTTTTTGTTTTGGTTTGGGTTTTTTTTTTTTTTTTGGACATTTGTGGAAAACTTCCTCTTTGCTTGATTTTCAAAGAAATTCTATGTTGAAGAGAACATGCATTCCCTTCTTGTTGGGTGCAGACTTGTACATGTATATTATATTCTGCTTTCTAATTATCCTAGTTATCTCTATTCTTATTTTCTGCCTACTGAATCTTCAGTGTTGGAGAGATGTGTAAAACCTCCCAGTGAGCTGTATTAGGCCATTTCTCTTTAACTTCTATCAGCTTTGTTTTATAAAGTCTCACCCCATGCCGTTCCTGCATAAAGGTGAGCGACTATTACGCATTCTTAGTAATGTGTTGGATTCTTTTCCATATAAAATAACATTCTTCAGCCTTTTTATCTTGGGATATTAAGAGTCCAGAAACTGACTGCTACTGAGAGGAGCACATCCCGGTGTTCCTGGTTATCTGTACTTAAAGTTATGCAGAATAAGGGAGAATGGGACGCATGGGTGGCTCAGTGAGTTAAAGCCTCTGCCTTCAGCTCAGGTCATGATCTCAGGGTCCTGGGATCGAGGCCCACATCAGGCTCTCTGCTCAGTGGGAAGCCTGCTTCCTCCTCTCTCTCTGCCTGCCTCTCTGCCTGCTTGTGATCTCTCTCTGTCAAATAAATAAATAAAATCTTAAAAAAAAAAAAAAAGAAGAAGGGAGACTGGGAGATGCCAAAAGTAGCTTGTAAAGTCAAGTGAGAAACACTTCAAACTATGTAGCAAGAAAATAAGTAAATAAAGATAAACCATCAAGAGATTCAAGAGGGAAACAAGAAAAAAAACAAAGAGGGAAGAGGAAAGCAATTGGAGAATTAGAGGACAAATCTAAGAAATCTAATATGCAAACATTCCAGAAATAAAAAAAGATACAGAAGGAACAGGTTATAATTAAAGAAATAAGAGAAGAACTTTTCCCAGAGCTGAAGAAAGACCTAACATTCCCAGAAGGGCTGATGAATACACATGCATGCGTGCACACACACACACACACACACACACACACACACACACAGCCAGAGGTACATTCTAGAAATTCCTAAACCCCAGGGATAAGGTGAAAACTTTATAAGCATTCAGAAGGAAGAAAAAGTTGCCTAATGAGACTGGCAATGAAAGTTTCACCTGCAACAGCAGAACAGAAAATAGAGGGAAGATAGGGGAGTAGGAGGACCCTACACTCACCCTGTGCCACAGATACAGTTAGATAACACCCACATCTCTGTAAATAACCCAGAAAATGACCCAAAGACAGGTAGGACAGACTCTCCACAGGTAACTGTAGAGGAGAGGACATATCAACGAGGGTCGGAAGGGCAGGGACACGGTTAGGAACCAGTGTGATCTACAAGACCACCTGTGGGAGGGAGGGACAGGACAAGCAAAGAGAAGGGAGAGGACAGACCCTATATCGGGCATCCCAGGCATAGGGGACCCATACACAGAAGACAAATCCGTATACATTTGGCTTTCAAAACCAGAAGGGCTTAACTTTACAAGTTCTTACAACCAATGGGGCTTAACATCTGGAACTTTAACATTAGCTGGCTTGGCTCTGGGAGAGCAGAGTGGAAGACAGGAAACTGAGTCTTCTCCCTTAAAGAGGCCACACAACTAACAATCCTGCTAACACATAGTACAGGAGCAGTTGAAAATTGGGGTGTACAGGAGGGAGATTTGTTTACTAATCTCAGAGATGTGCTAAAGGAGCAGAGATGTTTAGGAGACTTCTCCAAGGAAAAAAAAAAAGGGCTGGTGGGCACCATTCACCTCCCCCATCACCCTGCCTAGGCACAGGGACGCCTGCGGGAAATAGTACAATCTTTCCACTCTCCACCTAGCTTGTTAGTAATGTCCCCAGGTCCCACACCTCTGTGGACAGCCCAATCCAACCCACCTTCAGCAGGAGTTTTCCCAAGTGGCTCCAACATCCCCTCCCACAACAGACCTGTCCAAACCTTGCTAATACCCCAAGCCCAGTTCCCATATTCTCCTGCAGACCTGTTCCCTCCAAACTGACCTCTTCAGGACTCATCCAGAGTGGGCACCTCAAGCATGGCAGTGTGCAAGCAGCCCCAACAGGTGCCAGCGCCACCCCAAAGTGACTCTCACTCTGCGGACAGGGCAAGATAACCACACCCACCAGTCCAACAGCAGCCCCTGCAGTGGGCTGGAGCAAATATGTGGTCTGACTGTAGGCCTCCCTCTCCAAGGAAAGCTTCTCAGAGGCCAACACAGGGGGAGTACTCTGCAGTTGTGTGCTGCTACAGCTCTGACCAATGCCTCATGTGACCCAATTCAAACCCAAGGTAGCCCCAGTCTGGCCTATTAACATGACCAAGCCCTGACCACGACAGGCAAAGAGAGCCACTCCAGACAGCTGGGCAGAAGGAAAATGTAGCTCAGCCACAAAAGCATGGTGTAGGCAATACACCTAGGAGAAGCATCAAGGGCTGGTGAATAGGGGACATACCACAACAGGTATAAGGCCCCTACTTTCAAGAGCAAGAGATCTAGCTGACTTGCCTAACAGAAGAGAAATAGACAAAGAGTCAGACAAAATGAAGAGAAAGGGGAATATGCCCCAAATGAAAGAGGACAAAATCATACCAAGAGCACTAAATGAAACAGAGATAAATAATACACCAGATAGAGAATTCAAAGTGATGGTCATAGGGGCGCCCGGGTGGTTCAGTTGGTTAAATGTCTGTCTTTGCCGCAGGTAATGATCACAGGGTCCTTCATTAGGCCGCTCACTCAGCAAGGAGCCTGCTTCTCCCTCCACCTGCTGCCCCCCCTGCTTGTACTCTCTATCTCTCTGTCAAGTAAATAAATAAAATCTTAAATTAATCAATTGAATACATAAATAGTAAATAAATTAACAGTCATAAAGATATGCAGTGGAATAGAGAAATGAGTGGAGGATCTCAGTGAGATGCTCAACAGATAGGAAATATAAAAAAGAACCAATCAGAGATGATTGGGCTCTGTGCTCAGTGCAGAGTCTGCTTAGGATTCTCTTTCTCCCTATGACTCTTCTCCAACTTGTGCTCTCTGAATAAACAAACAAACAAATAAAATCTTTCTTAAAAAATAAATAGGGTAACATAATGGATAAAAAAGCAAGACCTGGGCGCCTGGGTGGCTCAGTTGGTTAAGTGACTGCTTTCGGCTCAGGTCATGATCCTGGAGACCCAGGATCGAGCCACACATCAGGCTTCCTGCTCGGTGGGAAGCCTGCTTCTCCTTCTCACTCCCCCTGCTTGTGTTCCCTCTCTAGCTGTGTTTCTCTCTGTCAAATAAATAAAAAAAATATTTTTTTAAAAAAAGCAAGACCCATCCATATGCTGTCTACAAGAAACTCATTTCAGATCTAAAGATACATGAATATTGAAAGCAAAGGGATGGAAAAGCATTTATCAGGCAAATTGAAGTGAAAAGAAAGCTGGTGTAGCCATACTTATACGGGACAAAATAGACTTTAAAACAAAGACTATATAACAAGAGACAAAGAAGGACACTATATAATCATAAAGAGAAAAATCCAACAAAAAGATATAACAATTGTAAATATTTATGCACCCAACATGGGAGCACCCAAATACATTAAGCAACTAATAATAAACCTTAGGGAAGGAGTCAATAGAACAGAATAATAGTAGGGAACATTAATATCCCACTTACTCAATAAACAGATCATCCAAACAGAAAATCAATAAGGAAATGGTGGCTTTGAATGACATATTTGACCAGATGGTTCTAACACATATATTCAGAACATTCTATCCTAAAACCACAGAATATACATTCTTTTCAAGTACACATGGAACATTCTCTAGAAGAGATCATGTGTTAGGCCACAAAACAAGTCTCAACAAATTCAGAAAGACTGAAGTCATACCATAATCTTTTCTGACCACAACACTATGAAACTAGAAGTCAACCACAAGAAAAAATCCAGAAAAACTGGAAATGCATACAGGGTAGATAACATGCTACTAAATAGTGAATGGGTAACCCAAGAAATTAAATAAGAAAGCAAAAAATACATGGAAACAAATATAAATGAAGCACAATGGTCCAAAATCTTTAGAATGGAACAAAAGTTGTTCTAAGAAGGACGTTTATAATACAGGTCTATACCTCAAGAAGTAAGAAAAATCTAAAATAAACATCCTAACCTAAGGGAGAAAAAAAAAAACAACCAATAACAAATAAAAAACCTAACTTGACACCTATAAGAGCTAGAAAAATGGGGCGCCTGGGTGGCTCAGTTGGTTGAGCGACTGCCTTCGGCTCAGGTCACGATCTCTGAGACCCGGGATCGAGCCCCACATCGGGCCCCCTGCTTGACAGGAAGCCCGCTTCTCCCTCTCTCGCTCCCCCTGCTTGTATTCCCTCTCTCGCTTTGTTTCTCTCTGTCAAATAAATAAATAAAATATTTTAAAAAAAAAAGAGCTAGAAAAATAACAAACAAAACTCCAAACCAGTAGAAAGAAGGAAATAAAAACATTAGAGCAGAAATAAACAAAATAGAAAATGAAAAAAATAGGACAGTGAAACCAGGTGCTGGTTCTTTGAAAAGATCAACAAAATTGATACACTTTTAGCCAAATTAATCAAAAGAGAGAGAGAGAGAGAGAATAGACTCAGATAAACAAAATCACAAATGAAAGAGAAGTAACAACTGACATCACAGAAATACAAAGAATTATTAAGAGAATATTATGAAAAATTATGCTCCAAAAAACTAGACAACCTAGAAAAAAATGGACAAACTCCTAGAAACATATAACCTCCAAAAAACTGAGTCAGGAAGAAATAGAAAATTTGGACAGATTATCAGCAATGAAAGTGAATTAGTAATCAAAAAACTGCCAATGAACAAAAGTCTTTGGTTTCACATATAAACTCTACCAAACATTTAAAGAGGAGTTGATGCTTATTCTTCTTAAACTACTCCAAAGATAGAAGAGGAAGGAAAGCTTCTAAATTAATTTTATGAGGCCAGTATTACCCTGATACCAAAATCACATAAAGACCCTACCAAAACAGAAGAACTACAGGCCAATATTTCTGATGAAATAGATGTAAAACTCCTCAACAAAATATCAGCATAACCAAACCCAACAACACATTGAAGAGTGATTTACCATGATCAAGTGGGATTTACTCCTGGGTTGCAAGGGTAGTTCAAAAATCACTAACCAATCAGTGTGATGCACCACATAATAAAAGAAAGGATATGAATCATATAATCATTTCAAAAGATGCAGAAAAAGCATTTCATAAAGGACAATATCCATTCATGATAAAATCCTTAACAAAGTAGGTTCAGAGGGAACATACCTCAACATAATAAAGGCTATATATGGAAAACCCACCGTGAACATCATACTCAACGGTGAAAAGTAGAAAGCTTTTCCCCTAAGATTAGCAGCATGATAAAAATTTCTGCACAGGGCGCCTGGGTGGCTCAGTGGGTTAAAGCCTCTGCCTTCGGCTCAGGTCATGATCTCAGGGTCTTGGGATCAAGGCCCGCATCGGGCTCTCTGCTCCCTCCTCTCTCTCTGCCTGCGTCTCTGCCTGCTTGTGATCTCTCTCTCTGTCAAATAAATAAATAAAATCTTTAAAAGAAAATTTCTGCACAGCAAGAGAAACAATCAACAAAACTAAAAGTCAACCTTCCGAAGATATTTGCAACTGACATATCTGATTAAGGGTTAGTATCCAAAATATAGAGAGACTTATAAAACCCAACACCCCAAAAAATAAATTAATTAAAAAATGAACAGAAGGTCTGAACAGACCTTTTTCTTAGAAGACATACAGATGGTCAACAGACACATCACTCACCATCAGGGAAATGCAAATCAAAATCACAATGAGGTATCACCTCACACTATCAGAATGGCTAAAATTAAAAACACAAGGAAAAAAAACCACAAGCAATAACAGGTGTTGGTGAGGATGTGGAGAAGGCGAACCCTCTTGCACTGTTGGTAGGTATGCAAACTGGTGCAACCACTCTGGAAAACAGTATGGAGTTTCCTCAAAAAGTTAAAAATGGAACTACCACATGATCCAGTAATTCTACTACTGAGTATTTACTCAGAGAATGCCAAAACACAAATCTGGAAAGATATTTGCACCTCTATGTTTACTGCAGCATTATTTACAATAGTCAAGATATGGAAGCAGCCCAAGTGTTCATTGATTGATGAATAAAGATAAATAGATACACACACACACACACACACACATATATATATGAGCTATAAAAAAGTAAAAGGGGGGCTCGGTTGGTTAAGTGTCTGCCTTCAGCTCAGGTCATGATCCCAGGGTTCTGGGATCAAGTCCTGCACCGGGCTTCCTCCTCCTAAGTTTCTCCCTATCCCTCTGCCTGCCGCTCCCCCTGCTTGTGTGCCCTCTCTCTGTCAAATAAATAAAATTTAAAAAAAGAATGAATGAAATCTTGTCATTTGCCACAACATTGACAGAGCTAGAGAGTATAATGTTAAGTGAAATAAGTCAATTAGATAAATACAAACACCATATGATTTCACTCATATGTGAAATTTAAGAGACAAAAAAATGAACAAAGTAAAAAAGAGATACACCAAAAAAGAGTCTTAACTAAACAGAACAAACTATGGTTACCGGCTGAAGGTGGGTATGGGGATGGGTGAAATAGGTGATGGGGATTAAGAGGATACTTGTCATGATAAGCACTGAGTAATGTACACAACTGTATACACCTGAAACTAATATAGCATTGTCTATTAATTACACATGAATTTAAAAAAATAAAATTTTAGGTAAAATTTTAAAAATCTTCTTTAGTTTTAAAATGAAGATGGAATGATATCCACAGACCAATGAGAAAAAAGACATATATTCCAATTATTCCATGATAACTACAGATTGGTGGATATACAAAATTTTAGAAAATACATCTGATTTAAGGAATGATTTCCAACAACAAATGAATGTGAATAGAGTAATCAAGATAAGAGCCTATGAAGAAGAGAAGAAAAGAGAAATGTGCAATAAATCCTCTAAGTAACTATCTTTTTTTTTTTTTTTAAGATTTGTATTTATTTGACAGAGAGAAACACAGCGAGAGAGGGAACACAAGCAGGGGGAGTGAGAGAGGGAAAAGCAGGCTTCCCGCCGAGCAGGGAGCCCGATGTGGGACTCGATCCCAGGTCTCCGGGATCATGTCCTGAGCCAAAGGCAGTCGCTCAACCAACTGAGCCACCCAGGCGCCCCTAAGTAACTATCTTTAATACAGTTAAATTTAAATGAATAATGATAAACTAAGATATGGAAAATAAATAAAAATAAGGAGCACTGAAAAAGAAGAGACACAATGCCAGAGATACTTTAACAAGAACGTGACCAGAAAGCATTAAAGATGCTCAGCAAGCCCTAACAGCTGGTGGCTGGGAGAGGAAAGAAGTAAAGGCATTACAAGTGGGACAGAGGAAGCTAGTTGCAGAGCAAGGACGACAAATTATTCTAAAGATCTCACCGTACGGGGTGATGGGTCCGTGGTCAAAGGAACCAGGCTGATACAAAAGCGAAGGTCAAGGGGCGCCTGGGTGGCTCAGTTGGTTAAGCGACTGCCTTCGGCTCAGGTCATGATCCTGGAGACCCAGGATCGAGTCCCACATCGGGCTCCGTGCTCGGCGGGAAGTCTGCTTCTCCCGCTCTCACTCCCCCTGCTTGTGTTCCCTCTCTGGCTGTGTTTTTCTCTGTCAAATAAATAAAATCTTTAAAAAAAAAAAAAAAAAGGGAAGGTCAAGCAAAACCTTATTTCGCGCCAAACATCAAGAATTAAACTGACCCAGGTCAGGGTTGTCTCTGAGGAGAGAACAAGGCCACCTAATTTCTCAGGCTAGCTTTTATGGGGCAACCCCCAAACCACAAGCTAACCAGGGTCCTGTAGCTACCTAGAGTTAATTTGCATTTCCATTGTTCAGGAGGTTAAGGGCATTTGGGCGCTCCCACCTGGTTGCCCATTCTTAATTTGTATCTCAACTGCTCCCAGGATGGGGAGTTTAAGGAGGTTAATTGATTGTGCATCTCCCCCAATCTGGCTCACCTTTGTTTTCCAGGAGCTGTCTGTCCATATTTCCTGGAGCTGTTTTTCTGAGTAAACAAGATAATGGCTTGGACATCTAAGTAGGTCCTTACATTGGGGAGAACAGTGAGGAAATGAGCACTCTGGTGGGAGAAAAACTGGTTATCATGCTTCAAATAATAGAAGAGAAATAGAAGTCTAATTGTAAGTGTTGAAAATTAAAGAGTAGAGTGGCATTACAGGTGGATCAGAGGAAAAGAAACAGTAAACACCTAAGTAAAAATAAATCATAAAAAATTATAGAAGGGATATGGTCAAGACATAATACTCCTACAAATGCTATCAGGAAAGACATTCAGCCAGATTCAGTTGAAACAAAACCTTGCTGCAGGCGGTTAATAAGAAAAAAACTAGAGAGCAGGTAAAGAGAGGCTGAAAATAAAAGTAGGGGCGAAAGACAGCAGGAAATATAAATTAAGTAAAACAGGGGCAGGACGGGCAATATTAGGAAAGATAAAGGTTACAACTGATACAGTGGTAGGCTCTATGTATGTAGATACAGATATAAACAATATACAGACAGAGACATACACAAATTCTTAAAACTTGTAAAAAAAATTTCCAATGGGAAAAACATCAATGGGTAGAAGTTGAAATTTTCACAAAGCAACAAACTGAAATAGCCTCCAAACATTAAGGGGCGCCTGGGTGGCTCAGTTGTTAAGCGTCTGCCTTCCACTCAGGTCATGATCCCAGGTCCTGGGACCAAGCCCCATGCTGGGCCCGCCACGCATAGGGCTCCCTGCTCAGCAGGAAACCTTCTTCTCCCTTTCCCACTCCTCCTGCTTGTGTTCCCTCTCTCGCTTGTGTTCTCTCTCTCTCTCTCTCTCTCTCTCTCTCTCAAATAAATAAATATAAAAAAAAAAAACAAAAAAAACAATGTTTAAACTCTATTAAGGAAATACAAAGTAAACTATCAACAAAACATCAACAACATTAAACAGAACAATAGCACATTTCTATCAATGGATCTTTGAAAAAAGGTTTTTGGTTTTATGGGGTTTTTTTCCTAACAGTGTGAGTAGAAATGTGAACCACTGCAGCTTTTCTGGAAACCTGTCTGGCAAATCTCTTAAAATTTGAAATAGCCTTCGATCTAGCAACCCACTTCCGGGACTCTCCTATAGAAAGAAGAGCATTAGAAGGTAAGGATATATGTACACAAATGTCTATCACTACATCACATGCTAAGACAAAGAAAGTTAATAAAGGGATGGTGCATAAAATACAGCATATCCACACCATGGAATATGATATCATTATTTTATTTGATTTTTCTTTTTTAAAAAGATTCTATTTATTTATTTGACAAAGAGAGAGCAAGCATGAGCAAGCACAAGCAGGGGGAGCAGTAGGCAAAGGGAGAGGGAGAAGCAGGCTCTCTGCTGGGCAAGAAACCCAAAGCAGGGTTTGATCCCAGGATCATGACGAGAACCTAAGGGAGGCACTCAACTGACTGAGTCATCCAGGCGCCCCTTAAAGTATAAACTAAAACTGTACTCATCTCTTGTTTCTTTCAAGGTAGTAGTATTAAGAACGGCAAAAAGCAGGGC